>JAFBJW010000052.1:972202-1185331 GCA_016785235.1 Pseudorhombus dupliciocellatus
GGGCGGGGCGGGGGGCCCCGGGGGCCCGCGACGGGGGGGGGGGGGGGGGGGGGGGGGGAAGGGGAAAGAGGGTTAAATTAATGGAATGAGACTATAGAAAAAAAAATAATAGCGTAGCTGAAAATGTGTTGCGCTGCTCTGTTCCTGTACATCAGCAAAAAAAAAAAAAAAAAAAAAAAGCCCCGGGGGGGCCTCAGCAAAAAAAAAAAAAAAAAAAAAAAAGACCCAGGAGTTCCACATGCATGCTGGTGGGAGTGGCTTATGTGTGGAAGTGCTTTTGATGAAAGGTCAAGATGTATTTCAACTTGACAGGGAGGGGAACGAATAAGTGCAAAGCACTTATCTGAAATGGTTTCTGCTTGCGTGTGTGTGTGTGTGTGTGTGTGTGTGTGCGCCTGCCTTTGTTTATGTCGGCCTGCATGGGGCAAACATAGCTGCACACTTTATTGCCTTCTCACTTGAAACGCGTGTCCTTGGCGCCCAAAGAAACGCAGTGCTGAATTCAAACACTGTTATTAATATTTGAATAAACTGTCACCAGCGCAGTGATACCGACTGAACATTAAATAAACAGGTGAACGGCTTCAGGCTTCACAGGAATCACATTCTACACAAGTGCACGTCTTGTCAAGAGACAATTCAATCATTGTGTGTCAGTTGCCTGAGTGAAATGCCTTTTACCTGGTAATTGTCTGTGGCGTCCCCCAGCAGGCCCCCGAAGGTGATGGCGTTAGTGATGCAGCCCAGGTAGATGAAGAGCACAGCGGAGATGGACTGAATGTGAAAGCCTTCGTAGATGTCGCTCGGCAGCCACGGCAGTTTCCTCTTTATATCCAGGTACAGCCCGCCACAGAAGCTATTACACACGTGCACAGTCGGGGGTTAGGATTCCTTGCACATTTCTGTCCTCAGCACAAAGAGACGTAAGATTTTGTCCCGTTATCTGGGGCTGTGTTGAACCTGGCTCTTTCAGCCATTGATCAATCACTATGGCCTCGGTTAAAGCTCATTAGAGGCCATCTGCATCTTTTGTAGCCAGATAATTTGCCTGCTTTGCCAAATGTTTCTTCATTTCCATGTGCCATGGTCAGGTTTGAGCAGCTGGCCTGGACCACCTACCGTCCAGTGAAGGCCAGCTCCTCCCCGAGCTCGTGTTGCACTGGCATCTCCTCGTCCTCGGCCAGGCCTCCTCCTCCCCCAGCCGTACCATTCATCTGCCCCAGCTCGTTCAAGGAGAACACCGACTTCCTGTCGACAAGACGCGTGCGGCACAGAAGCTCTCATCTCCGGCTTTGATTCAGGAAACGTTTTCATTTTGTGAGTCCAATTCTTGGACAAGAGAAGGTCTGTTCAAGGTTTAACCTCGCACCATTGTTGGCGTATCGCTCGAGAGGCAGAGTGAGTCATTGCGTTATCGAGGTGGATGGAAAAGACTCAAACCTTTTGTCAGCTGAGGGGACTTTCTTTGGCGGCTCAATGCGGATTTTAGGATCCCATTCTCCAGGTGGAAGCACAATGACTTCGTCCAGAAACTCATCTATGCCTGCGATGAGATCCTCTCGATCTCTGGCCTTGTATGCTACGTCACTGAAGAGCTGTGAGGGGCAGAAATCAGGGGAGAGAACTTCACCGTCACTTGGCTCATTCCGTCGGTATGTTCTGCTGTAAGAACTGGCATCTGAAAAAACGCCGGCAGCAACCCCACATCAGACTAAGGCTGTGTACAGTTAAAAGCAAAGGGAAATGAAAAGGTGTCTGCAGCCAGGCGGAGACAGGAATATTCCTCCCAGGAGAGGGAGGTGTGTGGTGGCTCTATTGATTTTCCTCCTCCCACGCAAACAACCTAACTTGATTTTGGACTGAAGAACAATCACTAAATGTACTGGAGTTTCTAGACTCAAAACCAGCTAATAACCGCAAATGGGTTTTACAGGCCGCCTGCAACAACTGTACGTAAAGTCATTTGGTAAACACCCAAACTTCAATGAAATAACTCAGTGAGATTAATGTTTCACAATTAAAGTTTGAATTTTAGCATCTTTGTGTTCAGCTGATTGGTTTACATCTGCACCAGTATTTGCTCATTTACTTGGCAAAAATGTTAAGTACTTTTCTCCTCTGTGGAAAGTTGAGGTGTCAGCGTTTGTTGAGTCATCCACAAAACCAAGACCCTCAGTGTAAACAAGACATGTCCTTATTTGTTGACTATAAATGGATAAAATCATGAGGACTTCCTGTAAAATAAAATAATGTGCATCAACGTGTCTTCCTGTGTTTTGCCAGTGGTCGTAGATCATTTTCATTACAGATACATATTATAATGGAGGTAAACAAAAACACCAACCCCCCCCCCCCGTCAGTGCTAAAGCGTTGCTGCTGAACGTGCCATTTAAAATAACTGCCTGTTATTTCTACAGTACTTCATCTGCCATTAAAAAGCCCATCTGCATTTGTGTGTTAGTGGATTTAGGAATTAATAAGAGCTCAACCGTCCCTTTAACGAACCATGGGTGACTCATTACCGCTGCAGAAAGCCTGCTTAACAATCAGCATCACATCCAGATGTAATTAAATCACTACAGTGGGTCTTCCAGCGGCTGCGCCGGCGAGATCACGCACCGTACGTCACACGGCTTTCACAGCTTCAGCTGACGCTCGCGGGAAAATTGCAGGAAATTACAGTTTGCTTATCCACAGGTTTATCCACAGACATTGTCAGCATGCAGCCTGACAGTGAAGGCAAGGCATCAGAACACTTTTCAAACAACAGAGCTACTTACGTCATCCACCATGAGGGTTGCTATGGCTCGGCCAATCTCATTATACGACTTGGCCTTTCCTTGGGGCCCCAACAGAACAAACAGGAATCTGTATGGGAGAAGATACAAGTGAGGCAGGACTGGCAAGTGTGTGTGTGTGTGTGTGTGTGTGATGATGCAAATCATTTCACCTGGTGGGTACAGGGACCTCAGTCAGGCCTCCGAGTGTTGTGGCTTGGGCCAGGCGGACAAAGGCTACAAAGGGCTTGTTGAGGAAGTCCACCTCACCCACCAAGACGTTGGACGCCTCTGCATCTCGAGGGATCTTCTTCATGAATTTGTTTTTGAGCTGCAGCAGTTGAAAGGAGAACGAGAGGAAGGCGGTTTGTCCATATTTAGAATGTTTTTCTTTTTCCTCTCGTTATTCCTATTCCTCTCATATTTGTTACCTTTGAGTAACGACTGCTCCAAGTCAGGTTTTTGGAAGTGTATCAATTGAGGAATTTTATTCAGTTTGAATTGAAATATAACTAGTTTAAATCTAGTTGATAACGTGGAAGAACAGCACTTCCTCCAGGCTGACCCTCCTGGAGCTGCTTTGGAAGGAGATGGACACGAGAGGCAACATGTGTTAGTACCTGTGTTAGTATACGCCCAGATCTCCATACTGGGAGCAGCAGATGTTTGCTAGATAATAACCCACTTTTGTTCTGTGATCATTAGACCAGCAGCAGCAAAAGACAGACAGCTTCACCTGACCCATCTGATTGCATGTAAAGGTGTGGTGGGAAATTGGACGCCAGCACAATAACACTCAATAATGGGAACGCCTGCCAATGACCCACAGCTCAAATCTGCGGCTACATGTGAGCGCCGAGCACGCGGACTCCACAATGAGATCCAGCTCAATATTGACACAGAAAATGTGGCGCGCACAGACACGGTAACAAACTCTCACTTGTCTGCTGCCGCATGTGACCTACTCTAGGCCGTGAGCACCCGGCCATGCGCTCCTAATCACAAACGCTCGCTCATTTATTTTCATACATTAGTCATCGCAGTGAGCAACACTTAATCCTGACCTGTCCGTTGAAAAGCCCAGTCGCCTAATCCGAGCTACAACAGCACGGCCTTGCGACTGTTCAAGCATGTGTCCCTGGGTTTAAGCCACGTTGTACCAGGGGCCACAATAATGAATGAGTTATGTGTTTGCACGCTCCCTCCATCAGTAGCTGTCACCTTCGCTGGCAGCTGCAATGAAAAATTGATGCCACTTGCGACAGAGCTCACCGCTCCTGTGAAACATCAATTCAGAGCAACACAATGCCTTTACCTCGACATGAGCTATTTCAATAATAATGGCAGACAATAAAATGGAAAATGACAGCGAATAGAATTTGGCACCACAGATAGTTGTATAGACGAGTGTCACTAACAGACAATGTGTTTACATACACATTGAAATACACGTTCCCATCAAGTCGTGAATGACTCACCTGGTCAGTGCTGGGAGTGTCTGCAATGTCGTTCATGCTCCTGCTCTGAGCGTGACCTGGAAACAGCAACATTAACATTTATAACGCAGTCACCCCCCCCATATAGTCTGCATTAATGTTTTTGCCATAAAACCTACTTTTATGAAGGATGTAATGTTCAGCCATTTTGGCAGTGAGCTGTTAATTCAACGTGTTTTATGGCGTTGGTGTTTTAATCACCTGCTTGGTTTTAACGCGTCAAGCAGACACAAAATGTCCATAATCAAGATTTTACTGAAGGAAAGAACCTGTCCTCAACACACATCTTTATCTTTCCATAGATGAAAACGTTGCCATAAATTACACCTGATTCAAAAAAGGGATTGTCAGGGTGTGTGAGCAGGAATCCCAGACCGAGCACTCGTGTGCAGCCACTCACGCAGGCGGCCATAGTTGGCAGACTGTTGTTTCATTCTGAGGTCCTCAGTGGAGCGGTTAAAGTTGGCCACTGGTCCAGGGCCAGGGCCTGGTCCACCTCGGGACCCTACGTTACGACCTGCCGAGGGAAAGCACGTTAAAACGTTAATACACTCCCTGCGGGGAATACGAGCCTTGCTGACTCCAGGATTGCAGCTCAACAACACTCATGTGGGACCAGAAAGGACCAAACAAAAGACATTTCTACGTCTCTGGGACGTGCAGATGTCATGCAACTGACCACATATTTATTCTAGTTCATTTGCCAGTGCTGTGGAGCCTGTTACTCCCAGTCTGATAGAGCTGAAAGAGGAACGCTTACTGCTCGAGGAGTTGGACTTGCCGATGTCGGCCAGCGAGCGGTGGATCGGCTTCTTGGTCTGGTGTCGATGTTTCCTCAGCAGGACGAAGCTGATCTTCTCTCTCAGATCTGGGGATATCATGCCCTCCTCGATCTGCCTTTCAATGATGTCATCTAAAAGAGCACATTTGTGTGTGACGCAAGACTAGCAAATGTTTTACTGTTAATAACCCCCCCCCCCCCCCCCCCCTTAACTGAAGCAGTAGGAACTCGTGGTATAGAGCAGAAATAAAAATGTAAGAAAACAAGTGACGCGTATTGAAAATGACTCACGGTCAATGAGTGGGAAACTCTGCCACTTTTGCCATTGATCCTTCATCCATAGCTCGGCACATTGACTTATTGAGCGCCCCGTGCTAATGCATCTGCAGCTTCCGTTTCTGCCAGGCGTTAAATGTATGGAGCGATATCTGAGAGTGGGAACTGGCACGTGCTCTCACTATGTTTCATCTCGAACCACAAATCCTACTGTATCTATGCACCATGATTCTGTGATGGACATGATAATAATACTGTGCATTAGCACGAGCCCTGTTTGGTCTGAGCAAGGCTGTGGGCTCAGGTTACTGAATAGAACAGAAAAGAACTAGTCACACAACTTTGAGAATTGTTCAATTAGTAGATAAAGTTGCAATGGTGCAGGTCTACAGACAAAATACAAGATGGTCCATCTGTTACATTTGAGTGAGTCAATAGTGTCTCTGTCATTTGGTCTGCAGACACAGTCGTGAGATGGTTATTCTCCATTCTGACTTCTGCATATAGGACGGCCTTGCTTCCATTGACTGCGCATACAGAGGACACACGCTATGCAGGGATGGAGCTCGAGGGGCAACCAACTGTGAGTAAGTCCCAGTGGTCAATAATGACCTCTCACCCTGTTGTTATATGAACACTGAGAGTGTGACAATAACCACCCAACGGTCGTTGGGACAAACTTATTTTCTCACTCACGGTGACAAAGGTATTCATCAGTAACGGGACTAACTCCTGTAAATCTCACCGACTATTTGAGGCAGCGAATAGCCTTCCAGGTCCAGCAGCACCGTTCCTGTCTGGAGACATGTCCTGAGCTCGAAAAGACTGTGCAGGGACAGCGTGGACACGTGGGGTTTGCTCCACCTCTCTCCTCCTTCCTCGACCTTCTCCTCGAACTTCACCCACCTGAAGGTAGCGGGACACACAAAGAGGAGAGAAGCTCACAGGCGAGACGCAGTCTGAAGATGTTTTATATTGGAGCAGTTCTCACTTTAACTGATGGAAGCAGTAACGCTAGTCGCTGGAGTATTGCATTGACTCGCCTCGGTGCTATTGATAGACTGTTCATCCTCAGTATGTTGGAAACTGGATAATACCAGAGCAATCTTACTGTCGAGGGGCGGAGGCGTGACAATGACTTGAATCGTGCGAGTGTGTAAGTGTGTCGTTATTCACCTGGCCGACTCCTTCCACTCCAGCTCGTCTCCCTCCCTCTGCAGAGTGTCCATCTCGGTGAAGAGCGTCGGCGTGGGCATGTCATCATCCTCGCTCAGGATGTAGCGTAGGCGCTCTGCGGCTGGAGAAACTTCAGGGAACAAAATAATAAGTATTTATTGTCACATAAAAGAGTTGCAATGGCTTGTATCTGTGTGTTGCCATCACCGTTTGGCATCCCCTGCAGAGTTTTAGCTTACAGCTTGTTTTCCAGTCCTGAGACTATTACAATAAAAGATCCTAACTTGGCTTGTTTCAGTGCAGGTGCTTTACGACGAACAGCCAATCCTAGTGAAGAAATATCAGTAATAAAGTTACAAACAATGAAGTCATGGACGTCTACAGTCAAATCACGTGTGTGTACAGCAGGTTTGAAGTTAGACTGAACTTGAGGGTAATGTCAGCCGTTGCTAACCTACAGACCGAGCTGCACGGTGAGCACTGTGCACAGGGCGAGTCAGTTAATGCCAACACTGATCAATAATGCTGGAGCAATTTATCGGCAGCACGTAACAGTGAGTTACACTTACGTGTTGTCTTTTCTGAATGGGCCGATGCTGAGCAAATCAATATTATACAGTTAGAGATAATGACTGCAGGGCGGGACTTGGACCCTGTGGATCTGGTTGGGATCCTGCTGCTGGCGGGATCTTTCTGCATGTTCCCTATCGAGGGTTTTCCTCCCGCAGTCCACACTCTGTGATCTGGTCCAGTGTCTGCGTGGACCGGCTCTCAAAGGATAAGTGGTGTAGATAATGTGGTGTAGACCCCACATGCTCTTGATTCTTTTTTTACCGAGTCTGATTTTTCGACCACGGAACCACGGGCCTGGACTTACTAGTGCGGTTGATGTCTTGGAGACTCTGCTCGTTGGAATCAAGGAGACCTTCCTCCATGTCTATGTCTTGGTACTGGTCATGCTCGTGGTGCCTGTGCTGGTTGTAGTGTCTCTCTCTCTCCATGTCGGAGGCCTCACGGCTGGAGCGCCTTCGCCTGCGCTTACGCCGATATCCCCGAGGCACTGGGACGCCAATGTAGATGGACTGATGGTCTGGGGACAAGAATGCAGCGGTGACGTGAACGTGGGGTATAATACAAGTATGATATCGCAGTATACTTCAAAAGCAAGTCGCAATAAGCTAGCAGCTTTCCCACACAAGTGATGACAAGTGAATTAAAGTTTAATGAAAGGACCCCAAAATAGTTGACTGACAGCAAGCAGCACATCAGCCTGATTGTTAAATGAGATGTTTCATTAATCCTTGGCGCTCAGAGGAGTGTGTCCGTGAATGTTAAACCACTTCCAGCAAACTCCTTCCCTGCCGATGTCTGCTTATTAACGAGGGGGATGTTCGCTGCTGGCACAGTCACAAACAAAAGCAAATCAAGCCCATTTCAAAACCCGCTCCGCAGCTTCTTTGTGAGTCTGCGTTTGGCTTCATAATCCCTGTTTTGCAACAAAAACCTGGATGATGTGAGTTTGATCATCTGCTGCTAATTAGGCAGTCGCTGTTAACGTAATTGCACGCAACACGGCGTGTGGAGGGAGTGTGCACGAGGGAAATGCACAGCAATGCTGGATGTTTGGGAAAAGAACAATACCTGAAACACACACACACACACGCACGCACGCACGCACGCCAACTCCCTGACCCACCTCCGCAGCTACACACATGATCACACACACAACCAATTTCCGTGTCAGCCCTGTCTCCTCATTAACAACACGCTCCCACAAAAAGTTGTGGGAGAAATTAGAAACTATAAGTGTGACGGATCAAATGTCTCAGGGTAATATGAAGAGACAAAGTAGGTGTAATGACTTCATTTCCTGTTTCTATTAGCAAAGGGCCAGGCTGTAATGAGTCACTCACCCTCCTCCTCCTCATAGCGAAGGTGAGAGACGCCCGTCCCTCGGTCCCCATGGTTCATCCTGGTGGACAAAGACACACAGTTTGACAAGTGGTGAGAGTAGAAAGACACATTTTGTCCTCACTGTCCATGGGCCGTTCCAGGGTCAGTTCAGTTCAGAGTTAAAGGATTCATTCTGTAGTTTAGAGCGCACACGGTGCAAATGTCGTCACTTCCTCTGCCTGCTCGTGTTTCCAGATGAACGTGTGTGTAATGTGAGCCAGCAGCTCTTGTTCACTGACCTGTATGTGGGGTGACAGATCGATAGGAAAATAATTAACAGCTGGGCCAAGGCGATGGAAATGTGCATCCCATGTGGCACCAGTCACACATTGGACACCAGCAGCGACGTTTAAGGCCACCGTGTTCCCACTGGACCGGGGTCAGACAGATTATACACATTAGCTGTAGGCCTGCTCCACACTGCTCTCTGGCTCTATATGGACGCTCCACATGCCTGTGGAAGGCCCACATGGCTCCACAGTTTGAAGGGGACTGGTAGATTTAGTCGTTGAAAACCTGTGAGATGGAGGTGCCAAACGAGTGCAGGTTTTTAAAGAAACATGCTGCAGCTGCAGTCGCCTGAAGCCTCTTCAGAAGTGCACGGATCGATGGAGCTGCCTGAGGGAAGAGACTCAGGCTCATCCTAAACTCCACTTATCATGTCGTCGTTAATACGTTCATCAGCAGCCGCCGCACAGGTGGTGTGAACACACACACACGGAGCACGATACATTCATTTATAGAATACAGTATTTACTGACGGAGCTTCAGGCCATAACAGAAACTGTATTCATACTTCATTCGTGGAAGCACAGTTAGTACATTTCATGTAACATATTTGGTTCCTCTCGCTCGCTTGTCCCTGCCTACCTCTCAAATTATTAGCATTATTATTAATGATCTATAACATTATGAAACAGTTAGCTGAACCTGTGCCCTCAATGCTCGTCAAAGTGTCGGCCGTGTAAAAGGTCCATGACGTCAAGTGACTGGTGTTCTGTATATATTCTACACTGCTCCAGTCGTTGTTTCCCTCTAAATAAAGATCAGGCTGATATGAAATAATAATTGAGAGAAATCTTATTTTGGTTTGTTTCCTCTTAAAACTCCAGGTTTTATTTCTAAAAGGGTTTACTAAAGATTACTGATGTTAGTTCAGATAGCTGTTATCAGAAAGCAAATGCTACCTGCATTATAAATGTAGCTAGAGATCCAGATACTCAGCTGAGGAAGACTGGGTGTTTACAGAGCTTTTCTGTGGGAAGTCATTTCAGCCCTTTACGTCCCATGAGGCAAAGCAGCGATTCTTTGTGGGTAATATCTCATTTTGGCATGACACAGCCCAGCCTGGAGGGACGAGAGGTGTAAAGTGGCTGCTGGAGGATGGGTTTAGCCCCGCAGAGCCCCGCAGAGCCCGGCCGAGCTGCTGCTGTGAATGTTTGTAGCCCTGGCTTCCTGCCTCGGTAATTAGTGCTGTCACATCGGTGCCCTTCACACCCAGTAGACAGCTGGAGCGAGAGCTGCGGGCTGATCGATGGGCTCGCCCACGCCACCGAAACCCCCGCACCGCTTGATGGAGACACACACATAAACATGCACACGTGCACAGGGATCATGTGTTCACGTGCTCCGTGGCAGACGCCAGCAGCCAGCCGCTAATATAGTCAATACTTTTAAATTTTAATTTGTTTTTAACACTGAAACATCAACCTTTCAACGCTTTCTTTACATTACTGTATATTGTAAAGAAAGCGTTGAAAGGAAAAGTCAGGCTTTGTAATATTGGAAACATGGGCTGTATGATTCAAACAAGTCGAACAGATTCATTTTGCTTTGCCTAATTATTTTTGCTGCACATACAGACACTGCGTGAAATGCAACAGCAGCATAAAAACACTGCAGACACGCCAGCATTCGCCCCCAGAAGTTTGTGCTTATTAAAACTTGAGTCGATGCATGTATTGCTTGAGTCGGAGTGGAGATAAAGTTGAAGATCAATTAGAGTTATTAGGATAAGTGCTGCTCATTAGCGCTTCGGGAAGTTTAAAGAAACGACTCTTCATATCACTGACTGATATAAGTTTTTAAAAGCCTGTTTGAAAAAGTTGATTTTGTCCTAGAAGGGGACGAGTCCTCCAGAAGCAGGTTTGCAGAAAAAGAGCAAAACATGTTTTTACAACAGGATTTAAAAAAAAAAACAAACAAACATCAGAACCAAAAGTTAAAACTACGACAAAACTTCTCCCTGACACCTGATCCAGAACTTTAAAAGAGTGGCACGGTTGCATTCAGCATCATCCATCATAAACATAAACATAAACATATTTCATGGTCCTGTCCCTCCACCTCCTTCACTGCGTTGCTGTAACATTCAAACACAAGCCCTGGAGCAAAGAAACACCAAGACACTCAAAGTCATCTCTGACTCCACAAGTTGAGGAAACTGAGTCTCAGAAAACACCGAGAGCAATCAAACAAACACAAAAAAACAGGCGCGTGCGAGAACACGTACCTGAATTAGTTGAGTGAAAGGAGAAACGGCCTCTGCTGCTCGTTGGGTCGCGTCAGTGAAAACATGCCAGTGCAGCTCCGACAACCTATCGAATGATACAGACTCTGCAGAGAGGAAAGGTGCTCTTTATCTGCCTCTGCCTCCCTCATGACCGGTTCAATAACGGGCAAACTAGGACTCAGTGGAGAGCTCCAGGCAGGAAGTTGTTTCAGTGGTTTCACCATCCACCGATAGAGAGACCCTTCAATATACTGCACCAGCAGCTCGATATATAGCATAGTGGAAAAAGTGATAAAGAATAGGAAGCTGCAGTGGGACGGGGATCACGTTGCGGGGGGGGGGGATGGATTTGGAGGTGGTTATCGACCTCATCTGATCAGCTAGTTCTCACACCATGTTTTCTACCCTGTCGTTCTTTGATGAGTGCAACAGAAACCTGCACTATGGGCCCAGTAAGGCCATCATCCCAGTTTTACTCATTGTTTGTTTATGTGCAGTCAGAATAATAATAATAATAATAATAATAATAAGAGGAAAAGACTGGAAATACACTGCAGCACTAAATCAAGTCAGAAAGTTTTGGTAATACCTGTAGTTATTGCTCCAAACTAGTAGGTTGATGACAGCTTGAATGAAATCATTCACTGCCCCCCTCTTCTTCAGCCCAAGAACTAGTAAATGTCTCACTCCATCCATCCATTATCTGTTCCACCAAAGCTGCCTGACCCTGGTCTGTGGAAGGAAGTCACACTCACATGGAGGCAAAGGTTCAAGCCACTGAACCCATCAAACCAACAGAGAAGAGCAGACGAAACTAAAGAAGAACTACAGAAGAAAATGAAATGAAGCAGGTGGCGGCAATGCAACTACAGACAGGACGCCAGCCGCCAATCAAACCACCACCACCAACAACAACAACATAAACCCGGAGATCTGTCGCGACTGAGCTGAGATTTGAACCCAAATGCCTGACTCTTGAGACGGGATCAAAAATTAAAGTGTGTATTATCAAAAAGTCATAAACTGAAAATCACCCAGTCGGGAAAAAGGTTTGCAAACAAAAAGCACCGAACACAAACTGTAAAAGCTCATCACACAGAGGAACAAAAACCAGGCACAGGGACACACACACGCAATATATACACTCCTGGTAATGGGGAACAGGTGGGGAATCCGGGCAATCAAGGGACACAGGAAGTAAAGTGACAAATAGCAACACAGAAAATGGTTTTCAAAATAAAACAGAAGGCAAAAACTTGAGTATTTCTGAGCCATGACCAGGGGGGATGAAGACAAACCGACCCTTCAAGCTATGACTCACTCTCCGTCATCACTATTGATCTTCGTCACCACTCAGGAGGCCGAAGGCCACGTGTTGATTTTCTGCACTTCCTCACCAAAGTCAAACACATCAAGTATGAATACATCAAGAAATGATGAGACATGTAAGTAATACTGCATGTTTCCCTGATACCCTCTGTCTGTTTTACCCCACAGCACATGAAGTGAAATTGACTGCGTTCTCAGGCTCTGATGCAGCTGAAGGTAATTCAATTCAAGTCACGCAGGCGTGGACACGCAAAGAGGGAGTCTGAGGCTGAGACTGGAGACAGTGTATTATTTACACAGGAAAATATATAGAATAACTTTATTAAAAAAAAAAAAAAAACAATATTAACAGGGGAGAAGATCTAGAGGCCCCAGAGAGAGCCACGTGAAAGGGATCCCTCCACCAGAAGTACAAATATTTATAATAACACTGATGAGAAATAGCTGTCTGGGCGTATTGATGTTTACAGCTATTTGTTTCAGCAATCCAAAACAATCAGGGAATTTAAGATTCCATCTAAAATTGTCTTTAGTGAAATGTTGCTTGTTCTCATCCATTTAGGCAAACACATGCATTCTCATTTTGACAGCACAAATACCGGAGATGACGTGAAGATCAAAACCTAGAGTACGGTCGTTCAGACAATACGAGCGTTCCGCGCTGCAATTTCTGCAATTTTCCAAGAATCCTGGAAATTGTATGTGATTATTCGAGCTGCATGCATGAGCTCCGTGCAACAAGTGAAACTGATAGTGAGGCTGCAAATACCCAGAGATGTTATCTGACGGATGAGGATGTGGGTCGAAAACGGGACTGTAACAGCAAAGCTGACATCCACATTATCATAATAACCTAATAACAGATTGTTTGGATGTGCGCACATCCTGCACTCAGGTCATTCAGTGTGTGGTTTTTTTTTTTAAGCTGACGGAATTCATCTCATTATTCCGCATGCTGTCTCTCGATCAAGGAGGAGGAGATGAGGACCTGCAGGAGCAGAGAGAGCCGTGCGCATTAATGTGCAGCTTGTGAACTGAATTAATACGGCTGGTGAATCTCAGAGGGAGGGAGGGCGTTGTGTACCTTACTGCAGCATCATTAAAGGACCAAACACAGTTCCAAGGCGGAAGATCATCCAAATCTTTTACACAGCGAGATGAGCAGTGTCTGCTGTTCTTCTATAGACGCTTTAGAATCTATTTCCTCGTGCTCTCAGCCCTTTAAATGCTCTCTGGTAAAACCCCAAGCACGAGGTCACAGGCCATCCAGCCACTCCACCTTAAAGGCCTGGTGGATGGAGAGCCGCTGTGTGACGGAGTGTCCTCTCATCTCTGAGGACCTCTGACGCCCGGTCAGAGAAGCTCATTGACCCGTTGCCAGGTGGTTTTTAAATGAAGCTCCCTCTGTCAGACCCTGTCAGGGCATTCTCACCTGATTCTGTGTGTGTGTGTTTCCATTTTCCACTCATCAACTCATCAGCTCAGCCGCTGAAAGTGCAAACCATCCGAAGTGTTGATCACAGCCTCAGGGTCAGACCCCAGGCTCCAGTGGAGAATCTCTGATTGCTGCTATTGACTGGGCTCTATCCCTTCACATCAGTTACACCAAAGCCTCTTGTTTCTTAATTTGTGTTGATTTATATCGTCCACGTTTGAATTGAATCTCCCCAATCTCGTCCTCTGCACAGTTCCATCAAGGTCTGCAGAATTCATTGGACTTAATGGTTTGGTTTACGTGCAGACATGCAGTGAGCCATGTGACCTCCCCCAGACAATGAGTGAATTATAAATACAAAAACAGTCAAAGTGCCTTATATTACCTGCATTCTTCAATGCACAGTCCAAACGGGCACATCACAAAAGGCCGTAGACAAATTCAGCTTTATTGACAAGAACAGTAGTGCTGATACAAGGCAGGAGCTAGGGGGAAGCTCAAAACAGTGCATAACTCAGATACAAAAAACCTTCAGAGTAGCTTTTCACTGAACTTGAAATCTGGATAATGCCTTAAGTTGTTTCTTGAAAAGATGGAGAGAATAAAAAGTTTCGTTTAAAAATGACTGAATTCCCCCCGATGACGGCCTAACATGTAAACCATTGTTCTCTTTTGTTTTTCCTCTTTTAAACTTACATCATATACAGTACAAAACATGCATCCCATGTTTTTCAGTTTCACAATGTACACTGATTGCACAAAATCAAATCGAAATCATAACAAAATGAAATAATACACAAACTGTATACATCCTTCACAGACGCTACACGCAAGACATACTATTCCTATTTCTCAGACACTGAAAAACATCTTTTCAAGCTACCAATAATTTACACACCAAATAGTAATGTCCTCGGACTACTGGGCTATTTTCAAAACAGCCTGAGGTAAGCTTTAGCACATGAGACATAGCTCAAATTCAAAATGTGATATAATGCCATAAATCTTTCCATATCCACAAATAAGACAAATGAAAGGTTCTTCTTCTTTTTTTTTCTTAAAAGCCAATGTTGCAGGTTGTTCTTTCAAATTTTGTAGTGAACAAATTCAGCGACAACGTGCCCAAATCCTCCCAGAATGTCTCTTAATCCACTGACTCACATGTTCAACCATTAAGTTAGTGCAACACAACTTCAACAAATGCACAGAACACAATAACAATAAAAGAAAGGCCAAAACCCAAAAGGCAAGAAAGTAAAAAGACCACTCAGTGTTCCCTTTTTTGCTTGCGGCCAACATCCACCTCGTCCAGCCCGGTGGCCGATCTGGACTGCTGCAGCTCCCGGAGCTGCGAGTGCGTGCGGGGCGCCTGTTTCTTCAGCTTCTCCAGGTGAACGTCAATGGGGTCGAGGTCAGGCTCAGAGGCGGGGACCGGCAGGTAGCCGCCGTCCCTGGGCAGACACATGCACCAGCCGGCACCGGCCAGGTCCAGCTCGCTGTACTGGAAGCCGGCCTTCTTCAGTTTGAAGTCCACCATGTCTGCCGACTCGCTCATGTCCACCAGCAGGTTCCAGAAGACGCAGCTCAGGATGATGCCCAGCAGCTGCAGGGAGACGCACAGGCTCGGTCAGACAAGAGTCAGGGTGTCTTAGGTCAATCTATGACGCCATGATTTGGCAAATATCACTTTGTCATTGACGCATTTTTAGTCTGGAGCATATCTGAAGAACTTCAATTAACTGTGGATTTAAATGATAGGTCTGTGTGGATAAAGAGAGAAAACGCCACCTCCTGAATGGAACAAACGCTTCCAATCGTCTCCATTGTTAGAGTTCTGACTGACAGCAACACACAGACACACTCACTGACCTTGCAGGAGAAGAAAGATGGAAGCCTACCTTGATGCATTCCAAACATCTGCTCAAGGACCTCTCACCCTGAGAGAGGTCGTCGCCCTGCTACATGTCAACTATAAGTTGTTATGTATTGAATTTTAAGAACATTGAATTAAAGATAGTAAAAAGGAAAAAGGAACAATGGGATTTTTCTCCCAGAAAACAGTTCTTTAAACTGAGGTGTTGGTTTTTAATTACAGCCGCTCAAAGTCCTGCAGCTCGTGTGAGCTAGTCTCCATGTCTGTGAACACCAAGCCTATTTATGCAGGCGTTTTGGAGCAGTAATTATTATAATTACTCCGCTCTGACGGGGCCACGTCAGGTCTAAATTTGTGATTTAGATTTGTGGACGTCGCAATTTAAAAATGACAGATTAAGATTTACTACCAGTAAACAAAATGTTGGTCAGTGCAGCAGCTTTTGGAGAAGTTTAAGTCCCAGCACAATCAATTTAGCCTGAGCTAACAACAGCCTGTAAAGAGCATGCGGTGCTACAGTGAATCTGGTTGAAAAGAGGGATTTGGGGGCAGTTTAGTTTCGGTGACTCGGTGCCGTGGACGTTAAATTACCTGTGGCAGCCCGACGGCGCAGCAGAGCGCGGTGGTTATTCCAATGTTGTCACTCATCCAGAGGTTGACTGCGTGAATGCAGCCTCGCACATGGATCCGGTCGTGCAGGGCTTCACGCTGATACACAGAGCAGAGGGAAGTCAGCCAGAGGGGGAAAAAAGAAGTTTTCAGATTTGAGCTCAAAACTTCTACAGCCTCAAATAGTTGGCGACCTTTTCACTGCCAAGTCAACGAAATTGTGTCGTGCTGCCGAGAATCACGGGTGTCACCGTGGAAGTGGGACAGACAGAACTAGTGCTAATAGCCAGAAAAAAATCACTGACTGCTTAAAAAGCTTGACAGGAGAGGGTGTGAGCATATGACAAAACTGCCAACTGCACCAACGTGGGACTGGAATTCTGATTACATGCCATGTCAAGAGACAGGGCTTTAGAGGGGAGAACTCTAACCATGAAAGGACAGAATCTCCTGAAGGAAAAAATAAGTGTTTGGACAAATATGGCGGGATAATTATTTCCCAGCACTGCAACACAGTTTGTTTGGCTTCAGATGTTATTAATGATCAACTATGTTCATATCAGATTTTAAAAAAAGTGTTTACAATAACCCAGAGTTGCTCTTACCTCTTTATTCAGAGTCTGGTAACCACACAGAGTGTTGATGACTTCTCCCACCTGAGCACAGAGGCAAGATTAGCAATCAGAGAAAGGATTTTAACTGGGCTCAGAGGCCCAGAGGAAATTCCAGACGGACTTTTACAAAGGTAATACTCAGGGGGGTGTAGCTGCCTCCTGCCAGCCAAAGCGTGAACTTAAAATGGCCTTAGCCCCAACAGGTCGGAACTGATAACAGTAGAGACCAGGCCAATGTTCAGCTTCAGTTGCTAATCAGCGCTTCCATCTCTGGAGTGTGTGTGTGTGTGTGTGTGTGTGTGTGTGTGTGTGAGTGTGAGAGAGAGAGAGAGAGAGAGAGATAGAGAGCACAGGAAGCTTCTGTCGCTAATTTTTCCTGCCCAGCTCCATTGCTTCCAGAGTCAGCATCAGTGTTTGATACCGGGGGAATAATGCGGCTGCGGGCACAGGGGAACGACATTTCATTTAAAAGAGAGAAACCACCTAAAGAACATATAGCTGTGAATTGCAGCCTGAGTCCTGGTAGCTGGACGAGGCTCGACCCGATGAATCAGAGGCAGTGCAGATAATGAGGGCTCTATTTTAACGACCCAAGCTCATGGAGAACAGCTCCACTTTCGTTCCTTTAATGAAACCAAAGGTCCCTGCACCAGGCACGCGGTCCAGAAGAGTCAGACTTGGTCTGAGGCTACAGCCACACGATGCCGATGTTGATCTCTGACCAGACTGACCTGAAAACAACAAGAAGGCTGCTTAGCTTCCTGTGTGTGACCAACACTCACCTTGTGGTGAGAACAACAGGTGTACGGAACCCCACAGGCCAGTGGACCGGTACCATTACAGAAATGGTACTGGTTGACCCCCCAGTCTTTATAGTCATCCCCCCCGCAGCACGAAAACTGAAAAACAAAACAGCAAGATAAGATGATTAGGGACCAAACACCAACAAATACAGGGTTACAGCTTCTGCTCTGCAGTCTCTGTTTCACCCCCCCCCCAAACAGACAGAGTCATTATCTTCCAACACATCTGCTTCCTACTGAGAAGTTGGCACGGAGACATCTACAGTGGAAAACAAGTGCTCATGTGAAGACAGCAGATCAATGTAAAGGCTGTCATTTGAAAGCAAATGGGAACATTCAGTGTCCAAGATGTTGAACCCTTTCTAAACACTGCCTACCGGGCCGTTACACAAGGCTCTGCAGATGAGACCGTTCTCAACACGCAGTCAAGACACTGCGAAAGTGGTAGAAAGGCAAGAGTCTGATAAAAACATATTCAATTTATTTCAACCATTTGTCTTCCAGTTTAACAAATAAAGGCCACAGACCTGTGTAGCAAGTGTCTCAGTAGAGCTGATATCAATGTAAAGGAAACTGCATTCATGCCTGTAGATTTAACTCAAGTCTGTCTTCAGGAGAGCTCAATGTCTGTCCTGTTTTAAAAGAACAACCTTTGACTCAGCTACTCCGACCATTAGTTTGAACGATCGCGCTGTGGGTCCACTTAGTCGACTCAATTGGAAAGTAAATCTTTCAAGAAGCTGTCAAGCCGCAACTCACTGCCAAAGACCCCTCAGCTGTCTGCGATCGTTTCACAAAGTTAAGTGAAGTGACAGTTATTTGTGAGACGCATGCTCTGGTCTTGAATGGCAACACACAACACGTCATTCATCACTGATCCTTCTGCTCAGAATGACACATGAAGTGCTTCAGTGGACACCTCACCGGTCAAGAATAGAGAACAGCTTGGGACACCTCAGCCCAAACTCAACCTGTTGCACCTGGTTAGAGGTCAGGTACAAAAGACAAGCCCTTTTCCTTAATATATAATATAAAACACAACCACAATCTTATGACCCGTCTGCTGACATTTTCAGGATTTAAAAAAAAAAAAAAAATGCCTTTCAACCTTTTGTTGCACATAGTCCAGGATGTTTTTGAAGTCCAGATCGTCGTAGTAGTGTTTAATTCCTTCACGTATGCTGCTTTGAAACAACGCAGACGTCTGAATAAAAACAAAACAAAAAAGAGAGAAATTGTCAATGTTGTGACTGTTATGAACTCTCACAAAAATGATGGGGTCAGAAAGAGCATCAGAGCGGCTGTCGCTGGCGGGTACCATTAGAGTGACACAGACAATATTTACCTTCTTTTCAAAGATGAGAGCCGTGGTGAGCGCGATAGCCTGGAGAAGCAGCAACACACAGAGAACACAGAGGAACTGTGGAGGAAGAAGACAAGATTCTTACAGCATTCCCGTGGTACGTTATTAGACACGAAGCTCCGATGCACTAAGAACATGGTAACGCCACTTAAGAGGACGAGAAGCACACGTCTCAAACTGACTGACACCGACTCAGCTGCTTAATTCAACAGCTCCTTTTCAACAAAGCTGAACAAAGCATAACATTATACAGGGACCATTATATCTGGGGCCGATGGAGGAATATTTTAATTAATCATTCATCCCTTCAAATATTTACATCTGCTTATCCTTTGATAAGGCAAGGGGCAGGAAAAGATGGCTGCCAGTCAATCACAGGGCCAGAAAGTTATTCAGACTCTGATCAACCTGGTCCTTCGAGATCCAATCACAAGCAAGGAGTCTGGGTTTACAGAAGTGTGTGTGAGACAACACAAGCTAGAAGGACTCACTGAAGGCGAGTGGTTGTGAGGAAATAACAATCCATTCCAGCACAGTATCGGCCATAATGTGCTGATCAGTGTTAATCCTGTGACTGTAGCCACAAACAAACTGACGAATGATCACTGAGAAGCATAAAAGTAGATTTCACTTGTGGTGGGACCTTCACTCTGAGTATGTTTCCATCACCAGCGTGACGGGCCTTGTCTTGAAAACATGTGAAAAACAGGGTGTGGCTCATTCAGCAGGCTAGACCTGTTGCTCCAGGGATTCATCTGTTGCTCGTCTAGGATACAATTTTAACATGAATTCAGTTTCATAGCATCTTGTTTTAAATGTTGTATATCAGCGTGCACTGAGCCGCTCACTAATTTAGATACTCTCACATCAGACATATTATATCCATCAAATGAGTATTCAGGGGCATCTAATTGGAATCAGAGCCCAATCAAGCCTCGCGCACCACTCCTAAACACTGCTCTTACTAATGGAACATTTGAAAGTTTTTAAATTATAGAAAACAAAGTTAAAACTTGCCTTAATGAGCAGACCAGTGTGGAGAGAGGCAATTATCAGCAAATGAAGGAACACAATCTGAAAAGTTTCCCAGTGAGTACCATTCACATCATGGCCTCTATAGGAAGAAATGAGCCTCTCATCTTGTTCATCAAAACATAACCAGAGACATCACTGGCTTTTTTTATGTGTGTAACTTGAACGCCCCTTTTCCGCTCACATTATTTAGCTAAAGCTAATTAGATAGTTGCATAGCAACCACATAGCTCCGTGCTCCCTTTGAGCTCTTTTGCTGTTATTGGCAACACCAACAGCTGTGATTTTGCATTTGAAAAGAACAAAAAAAACATGAGCTACTACTGTTGTGCAAACTCTGAACAAACTGTTTATCTCTTCAGTTTCATGCATGCGTCAATTTAACATTTCATATTCATTCAGACTGTCAGACGCACTTGTATCTTGGAGATTTCCGTAATATTTCCTAACATGCACCCATGAACCTATACATTCTTTATCTTTCTACTGATAGACAGTATGTTGCTGGTGTGTACGACATTAACTGCAAAGTGAGCATGCTTCATTTACAAAGGAGCAGACAACCTGTAATCAGTGGCCCCTCCCCTCATCCCTACCATGTGCAGCAGGGTCTTGTTGTCTCGGAGGGATCCAACCATGCCAACCAGTGACACGGTGAACATCACCAGGCCCAGCAGGATGAGCACCACAGCAGGAGCCAGGAAAAGGCCCTCCAGGGTTCGGTTCTTCTGCCTTTCCACTTCAGCGTACACACCCACGCACAGCACACAGAGGCCCATCAGCTGGGAGGAGAGAGAGAGAGAGGGGGGGGTTAATGTAATGTAAAGCTTGACAATTCTTGAATATTGACCTCATATATTTACTCTTGTAAATCTCTCGGGATAAGGAATTCGTGTGAAGACAATGTGATTTCGGTGCAGCCGTTGAATTATGCAGCAGCTTCTGAAAAGACTCAGACCCATTTACCTTGTTCATACTTTATTGTACATATGGACTTTGCTGCTCAGTATGAGCATGATGCCAAACTTACAGTCCTTGGGCGTGGACATTCTGTTTCTCTTCTTGACAAACTGAATATTAGATTACTTGTTTCAAATAAAGTGGATATATAACTTCTTTTACCACAGGATATTGAAATGCTCTGTTGAGATCAGGGCTAATGAAATTCTTTTAAGTGGATACGGGACAGGATAAGGCTACTGTCCTCATAAACTACCACCCTATCCACTTACTGTAATGATGGAGTTAATGAAGCCGAGTGGACGAGGACTCCCTCATGGCAGGAGACTCAGACAGGATTAAACCTAAATTGTCTAATTGGATGTGCCACAAACTTGTGATGGCATCATCACACTCAGCAACAGGCCAAAAGCAAATGGTGCCAATGAGACAAAGAGGAGACTAATCATTTCCCTGAAAGGCATGTTAAGCTTAACAGACTTCTTCCCTCTCCCTGTATTTACTTTAACAGTCCCTCCTTCCATTCCAGCTGTCCTGCATTCACATGGTTCTCTCTGTACAAATTCAGGTGTCATGTAATACAAAGTTCAACAAGTACTCCTCTATACTGAAAATCTGGAAAAGTCTTAAAAATCTGGTTTATTTTATTTTAAAATATTTGCAGGTTCAATGGAGCAGTGCAGCCATGCAAAAAAATCAGATCTAGATCAAGACAAACAGTTTCACGTCATTAAATGTATGAAATTAGTATACACATTTTTTTCAAGTGAAAATTAGAAGAGTAGAACAAGTATCGATTTTCTGACAGCATGTCCTTAAAATATTTAACTGTAGTTTTTCAGCAGAAGTTTGGCACTGGCCTTTCATTGTTGTAGGGTATATTAAAGAAAAAAAGCTTAGCTGTCCTTGTCTTTGACATTTTAGTGAAATATTCAACAAATATTACCCTTTAGAACTTCATCAGTGATTTGAACAGAACCATCCGTGGGCAGCACAATATTTGAATCATTAAGTCAGTAACTGCTCCAATGCGGTGGAATAAGTAGAACAATACATCTCTGATCTGAAATTAGGGTACAAGTATAAAGCCGGAGAAAATGTAAATACTCAAGGGAAGTATAGTACAAGTGTCTCCTGATAATATGCTGCCGGTCATTGAGCCGGGTCACACTGACACACTGTGATGAAGTGTATTGTATTAAAATGATTGGGGAGACTAATTAAGTCAAACCCATTATGCACAAATAAAACCAACAACAAATAAAATCACCGGGGCCCACATTGACAACTTGGTCAGATATTGTGTCACAGCCATTATTATATTGAACAAATGAAAGTGCGAGATAAAGTGAGAAATTAAACCGTGTTAACTCCCCAGCTATTTTGAAACACAGGCAATCTCTCTTAGGGCTGGGTCCATATACTTCAACTCCATTTCCTGCTGTGCTCACTGGCTTGGTTCCCACTGTCAAAGTCCATCCTTGCTCTCTCACTGGTGCAGGAATGTCCGACAGACAGGGAGCTGATACCAGGATGAAACATGCCAACAGACTTTTGCATTACATGTGAGAATTAATGTAGACAAAAAAAGAAGTTCCTTGTTGGGCCTGAATGACTGGTCTGCTTTTTGGCAAGCAGCTGATGGAAAACCCTTAATGGCTGTCAAAGTAAATCCAAGTACCATTTCATATCTGCTTATAACTCAACCTTAGTTTGATGTGGATGCCCAATCAGTTCATCATCATTTATAAAGCTGCAAACCAGCCTGGTGCCACAGACAGCGTTTACAGCCACAATCCTAAATTCATTAACGCTTGTTTTTGTTAAGTAAAATAAAAGAGGGCTGTGATATGAGAAGGAAAGGATAAATGCAATATAGCGGTAGTTGTCTCACTTTGTCAGTGTGAATAAACAGATATTTTTGATTAGATCATGTATGTTTACAATCAACTCTCAAATATATAAAAGAGGTTATCTCTATAGGGAAACGTTTTAATTTCAGTATGAGCCTGGATGATCACCAACAATGGAGTCATTCAGTCTGCTCGTATAATCTGTCGGCGAGTCTATTTACCAACATCACCACCCCTTTAAGTGCATCCAACGCCCTGCACCACCGTGACAGAGCCGGCGATCGACGCGCCCTGCCTCACATCCACAATGAAATTATCACCATGTCGGAATCACATTCCAATATTCAACTGCTCACGTTCCTTGAATCAACATTAAAAACAGGGGCGCGCTACCACCTCGCAGCAGGGTGCACGGTGTGAGAGGTGGTGGGGTCTGTCATCCAAGCTAACCACCCTGGAGCTAGCAGCTAGTATCCAGAGAATTCCACGCCAGAGCCAATGAAAAATACAGCTACTAATGACCACAATGCTCGGCGACACACACACCGGGCTGTGCCCGTTCTTTGAGGCCGTTTTCCAGTCAACGGCCATCGGGTGACGACGAAATGTGCAGTCACGACGAGTTAGTCAAATAAAATGTCAGGTGTAGGCCGACTCCCTCTGTAAAAGGTGTTATGGGGAAATCACTGCAATCTGACGAGAGGACGCGATTTAAATTAAAATTGCAATAAAAGGGAACAGGATGTTCATTAGTTCTGTGAGCCGAATTACACAGTAGATGATGCGGATTTGCAATAAGTCTTTATTTCATTTCTACAACCCTTTTATCTAGCTGGAACACAAGGGATATTTACACGCATGGGTTAGTGAATAAGGGTTTGGCGTGAGCGCTAACTGATGCTTTGGGGTGCTTCGCGTCTCACTGCTACTATCAGTAGACACTGACCACGAACTCGCCCCGAGAGCTGAGGAGAATGGTCAGAAACTTACCGAGAAGAGCATTGAGTAGACGTTCAGGGTGAATTTGATGAAGTAGTAGAAGTGGTTTGTTTTCCTTATTTCAGAGTAGGTCGGCATGGCTGCTAGCGTCAGTGGAGCTAGCTAACAGGCTAGCTAGCCGTATCCCCCTTTCGTTCAGACGATATTCAAATACTCAAGGATAATAAAAAAATATATGGTTAATGAAATGAAGACGGCCTTTAATGGAGCTGGCTGAGCTTTAATTGTGCAGCAGCTCTCATTTCTCACACACATAGTGGGTGAGCCACCGAGACAAAACCACTTCCGTGCTGCTCACCGGCCACTCCACGCTTTGTTTTGACTCCATTCTTAAAGGCGCAGTGCACTCAACCTCGTTCCCTAATTGGATTAAATCTCTTCAGAACATTTGTCTCATGATGTGACGTTATTGGTGCGTTTGTGTGTGAAGTTTGATGTTGTCATATCTATGTTGATTGTTTTTGGTTATATATACACATAATCAAACTATCACAACACCATGCATTAAGCCTGTGAAAAAGTATCAGGATCCAGTGTGAAACATGCACAGGCAGAAAGACCACATATTTATCAGAAAAAGAAACAGGGTTTGATCTACCGTGTAGAGATATGTACAGACAAAGTAATATATTACATCTACAATATCTACAGTCATTTAAACTCAGTAGAATGTTTTTTCAATCTAACTAACAAAGGAGCTTTTTAAAAGTTCAAGTAAATGACTTCCTGACGTAACATCAGCTCTTGCCCCAAGTTGCATCAGTTGTCACGGTTACTCAGCTATATTTGGAATGCTTATGACACCACTGATGCCCTCACCTCACAAATAGGTTTACTCAATGGCCATGTGTCGGCTCACCTGGAGGATTATCAGCACAGCTGCTTTTGTTTATGCTCCTGTTTGTTGCTGCAGTGCAACTTCATATTCAGTCCTGGATGGAGGTCCCTCTGAGAGGCTGTGGTGCAAATTACGGTTCTCAGATTTATGACAACATGCAACCTCACCTGCCATTCAAGCATAAGCTCACAATAAGTCATCAGGTTACACTTAATCAATTACTGGAGTCCTTCGACCAGTGTCTTCCTCTGTCTCAATGACACTAAAGGTGTCTCCTTGAGGAAGAGATGGCTGCTCTGTGTGTGACCCTGACCTCAGAGGGAAAATCAAAACAAGAACTACCCCACTGGGATCAACAGGATATTATGTCATCATGCAGTATCTCTCTGCTGCACCTGTTTCTACATATGAGCTGAATTGAGTGAGCAAAGTAATGAGGCACCTTGCTGGACATCTTTCCAGCGGCTTCTCTATCTCTGCATATTCAGGGATGTTTGTTGAGGAAATTAAAATGTATCACCGCTGTGCACATTCTGGGGGTCACTGGTGTTGCAGCAGTTCATCAAAGACGACACACAGAGCCGGGGATGCTGAACTGAGGCGAATTTTTCACTGGGAGGTGGGGGAATGTGTTGTGTTAGGTCAGGCTCCTGAATGCCACTCAATCTGATGGTCAGAAATAACCTTTTAAAATGGTTTTCATATCCCAGGGTTCCTCAGGACCATGAGGCCAGACTGGGAGACAGGTTGCACCAAATGAATGAACTTTAATTCAAAAACTCGGCTCCATTCTTGTGTTAAATCATTTGAATACAGCACTTTCTCTACCTGCCTCCTTTCCACTTTCAATATAGCGCGCACACACACACACACACACACACACACAGTTGTTGTGGTGAATAGGATAAAAAGTTCTATTGCCAAAAATATTCTCTCATATACATTTTTTGGAATCTACAGTGATATTTATACACGTAATTAATAAATATAGCACCAGTCAATATTCCTAACAGAAGAGTTCTCAGGGTTGTGTGGCTGTTCACATTCAAAATAATTGTTCTTATTATCTATTTGATCGAGGCTTCATTTTCAGAGCCTCTGAGGATGTTACACCTTTCCGAGCCTCCTCTGTGGCCATCTCAGTCCTCTCTGAACCGAAGATCTCATGTTGCCCAGCAGCCTGAATGTCCCGCAGAGTGCTCAGCCAGCGATGCTTTCAAATCCTGTGTCCATGTTGAAAGTCTGAAGGGTCCTCTCCATTCCCACTTCTGGCCTCGCTCTTACAACTTTTGATATCTGGCCTTCTCCTTCATCACTCAGCTTTGATCAGCTGTTTTCAGACTCCTGCGGCTCTCAGCCTCGTCTGTGTGATGGTGTCAGGGAGAACGAGATGTGTACTCAGGTCTGAATGACCTTTGACCCCCCCTGCTGGGCTGCTCTGTAGCTCCCATGAAAGCAATGAGCTTTCTATATGGATGCAGGTATAGTATAAAAGTACCTGCTCTAATCAGTGTGGCAGCGAAAAGAGAGTCAACGGATTTTCGTTTTCTCACCAGATTAATGTTTTTAAATCTTTACACAACTGAACGTGTTGTTTTTGTGCCCACGAAATGACTCTAAATATGCATCATTATCGTCATGGTTTTAAATGATAATCATGTCTGGCTTGCTTCGTCTGTGATGGGTTTCATCTATCTAACAATCTGTCTGTCTGCCTGTTGCATAACTCAAGAGTCCTTCATCTTATCAGCATCAAAATGTCATTTGTTGAGCCCGAGGAAGTCAAGCATGAAGCGATTTGAGCTCACAATACGTTCAAAACTGATAAATCTTGAATAGATGGGCGACCGGCGCTCTGTAGCAGCGGTGGCTGGGACTCCTTTGAAACGTAAGTAACCTTGCGGAGCGAGACAACAGCTGCTTGCGTGATAAAGACAATGGATTCTTCAGCCGACGTCGGCTGCGTAGACCAGGTCCTCAGAAGGATTCCGCCACAAAAATGAGACACAACATAATGAAGCATCGCTCCTGCTCTAATATACTGCACCCAAATTAAATTATTGAATTTAATGAGTAGCACATTTCACTGCACTTCCCCACCTCGTCCAAACTCCCAGCTGCCACATAATTAGGGTTAAGCTCAATTTACTCCAGTAGAAAAGTGTCCTGCATTGAATTAATTGCAACATAAAAGCCAAAACACTCAATAAAATCCTCTCCCTCCTGGTGGTGTGTGTCTCATTGAGGCATGCCCTCACCTCCTCCTGATAAACCTAATATCCTCACCCCATGCAGGCCTTGTTATGGCGAGGGGCCCGTTGCGTTTCACCTGCTCTGTGTCTCTCTACCTGGTTGAAACTTCCATACGTCAGCAATAGCACGTGCCCTCCTCTTGATAAACAGTTTTCATTATCTTCACATCATTTGTGCCCCTTCCTTCCTTGTCCCCTGCTCTCTTTCTCTCCTCTTTTTCTTCCTCCTCTCCCACTGATCCTGCTCTCCTCTCTCGTTTTTGCCTGCTTTCCATCTGACCTCCAAATAAAGTGCCGTTTGGTAACAATGGCGTCTCTCATTCTCTGTGATGGCTCCTCCATGGTATTCGTGTGATAAAGAAGGAACAGTTTTTCTGCTGTCTACAAAGAGCAGCATTTGATGGTGTTTCTAAATTACGTACTTTGAAGAATGAATGGTGCAGTTAAATCCTCCAGCAACGGCACTGCCACCTAATATCACGCAAACTAAACCTCTGGGGTACAGCCCAGTGTTGTGGCAGATGGTTAATCATTAGTTAATGTGGATAATACCAAAATCTTTTTCTTTCATTTGCACCATCAGGCTCCTTATCATCAGAAGCCCGAAGATGGAGATGGTGGAGGGAAGGAGGGCTGCAGACGTGTGTTTATCAGGATGTAGATTATTTGTATCTGGAGAAAACGCAGACACAGGGACGACGTGTGAAGGAGCCTTCTTGCTCACAGCGCTGCCCTATGAAATGCTCAGAGCTGCAATCAGCATTTCCCTTAGAGGGCTGTTCATATGAATGCAGAGTACACAGCCACTGTTCTTGACAGCCATTTAAAAGCAATTAGCTTTGTGCCCTATTACAACAAACGTGCAGCTGTCTTATAGTTTGCTCCATGCCACAGTGCTGTCTGGAGAAACAGCCTCTTTGAGTGCCTGCCAAAGGAGGAAAACTTAAGAGAAACTCATTTTTGAGTTTTGTGGAAAAGCAATTCCAGCACCTGATGACAGGAGCCAAATGGCCTGAGATTTTAGCAGCTCATGCTGATTGGACTGAATGTGAAATATCACCAGGAGTGGAGGCGTAAACAACTTGTCATCGTAATCAGCCGTATTAGCATCTCCTGGGACTAGCTTGTTTTTCTGTTAGGCGCTGATTAGATGAAGCAAAGTCCTTGAATCATGTGGATTGACTGGCAGATCTGGAACTTGCTCTGACTGAACCATCCATCCATCCAAAAATAAAACATTGCTCAAGTTTACTTCACACATCATCATACGTGCTAATATTCCGTTATTGCATAAATACTCATACATTGCAGAAATGCTAAGCTTGTGCAAGTAGTATTTTTGGTCCAAATATTCATTAGGGATAATGACATACATGAGATATTCAGTTAAATGGCGTCTCTCATTTCGCCACACGAGAGCAACACTGCCCCCCCCCATGAATCAACATGCCACTTACAATACATCTGTCACATAGATTAACAGCTAACGTGAACATCTCTCCAACAAGGTCAATGTGAGTGAAACCAAATTAACTCGAGGACAGATTCAATTCTACGTCCTATTTCCTGTTTTGACACTGACATTAGTTCAGTTGATATCTCACCACCGCATCTGGGTTAATGTAATCACTTGGCTTCCAATTTGACAGTATATATATATATATATTGAAATGACAAATAAAAAAATACATGTTATGACATGAAGGTAATGTAAAGGTAAAGTGACTACAGGGCTGCAATATCACCTTACATTACTGATAATGCATTGATGGCAAAGTGGAACATCACATCATGACTGTGATGGAGCCGGACACAGGGTATATAGAGCCTGGTATTGTTCACCTCTTTTGTTTTTCCTTGCACCTCTTTATTGTGCAACACAAATGGCTCTGACAGGTGTGATGGGGGGGGGGGGGACAGGCTACAAAGATCGAAGCTTCCTCCCCAGAGGACAGCAAGGTCCTTGTCCAGGAGTAGCGGGGCTGACACAACCGAGCACCATACACGATTGAATTGTTAGAAAGCTTTGAAGGAGACAATATTCGTGGTCAGTGTGCTGAACGGGTCCTGGGTGGAACACAGCTCAGTGATGTGAAAATTAAAACTACAGAGGCTATTCAAGAAATAGCTCTAAACCTTGACCATTGTTTGATTTTCTCTAGCTGCCTGTGAGACGGTACAATTATCAAAAATGAATGATCAAATTAAAAGCATAACTATTATGAGACAATGATTGTGGCAATTGCATCTAAGGCCTCGGAAATACCTGACACACAATACACTGTATGAACAATAACACCTGTTGAGTAAAACTACTCTCGAACAGTGATAAAACAAGTTCTGTATCATCTTATGAAAACATTTCATAGAGACAGGTACTGTAGGAGGAACACAACATTTTTTATTTCACTTTGACCCTAGATACAAGGTCCAATACACAACTAATGAAGAGTGAAATGACACTTTAGGACTAAATCAACAAACATCTTTAGATTGTGTCATTATCCCCAACACGATGCACAAAGTTCTGCACACAGCTTTTCAGCTTGCCAATATATCTGTTGATAACAGTTAATATCCTGCGCAAGCCTCGAGATGTTGACATGGAGCTCTGACAAAAGGAAAGTTCAGGGCCACCTGAAATTCAATGGGTGTCTGTTCATGAATTTTCAGAATCTGACAGATGGAGGGATGGACTGACTGACGGTGCGTCACCTTTTATTCTCCTTCATTTTATCACAACTGTTATACTTTCAATTTGTCTTCTTTCCCAAGTGAGCCTTCATCAGCCCAGAAAATGATGCTACAAGAGGTACACCTGGTTCTCGTGTTCCTGGCATTATCACCGCACATCCCTGCATGGAAGCCACATCGAGCCGTGAAAAGACGAGTGCCAGGGATGTGATCGCAGGACTTTCTGTTTTCTCTGAGTTTGATGTGGTGAATCTTGATCAGTGCCTAACCAAAGGAGTTTTTAGCAACATTAGCCAAAGAGCATGCTGGCCACATTGTCTATGTCTTGTATCAGTAAGCCCTGACGGTTCATCACTTAGTTATATTTCCTTAATGATGCTCCTGTTTTGCCGTTTTTGTTTTCCATGTCTGCTCAAGCTTCCACTGGCCGTGAGATGGCTCAAACCAATCTATCATAGAGCTGACTCGGAATGGTCAAGCTCACGATGGTAGGTCTAACTGTTTGGCCTGAATACTCTCAGCTTTGGAGTTTAGTTGAATGTCTGTGATGTGTGAGTTGGATGAATATTTGAACTTTCTGATCAAATACACAGAGTGTACACAGAGAGATCAATGTCCGTCTCTTCTACCGCGCAGCACGACACGTGACCTTGGACCGACTTTATGTGAAAGACGCAGCTCATCAGAAGACACTTTTTTGTTGGATTCTTGAGCCTCCCGTGAACTCTGACCCTTATATGGCCAAACAGTATTACTGTAACTTACTTGTTAATCCTGTCCTCACAGTTTAGCCTGTAGGTGTGTATATATGAAGTGGGGCTCTGGTGTCCATTTTCAAAACATTTAGGCAGAGTCAGATCATCAGGATTCACAGTTTGAGCTCTGTGCCGTAGAGTCAACGTGCAGACGTAACCTTTTCCCACTGATGTAGCATTTTTTCATTCATTTATTAATGACGGTATTGTGCTGGGTTGTTCTGCTAATCAGCGGCTCGTGTGCCCGCGGGGAGCCATCTACTCAGCCAACTCAAATGACATGGTTTTAAATGTTGACTGCAGGCAGCAGTGAATATAGAGCAGTGTGTTATTACGTTACATCAAAGGGACGCATTCAAGTTAAAACCCGGTCTTAAAATATAATGTGATGTTGTTGATACTGTGTTTTAAACGAGCTAAACGTTAATGTCAACACATTAATATGCACTAAAGCAGAGCAGTAAACACATGGTATAACTGCCAGTGGGGAGGGTTTATTGGTGTTGGGAGATAAAATATTGGATAATTAACCAGAACTGCTCATCAGGGCCTAATCCAAAGAAATGCATTCATCCCTCATTCCATAACAAACAATCCCATCGCCACTGAGACACATGACAAACCACAAATGGCGGCCTCATGATGCAGGGAATGACAGAGTCAGTCAGGCTCATCCTCTGGGACCATGACCGCCACAACCAACCTAAATATTATATCGTACGTATATACATAAATTCAAAGATTTCCCGTTCAGGGCAACAAATCCTGAGGCTGAATATGACTGGAACGTATGTAAGGCCATTCAATATTTCCAGCGTTTCAGGGGTCTGTGTTGTGGCAAGACTGGGAGTGCAGCAGCCTTAATGAGCTCAGTTCTCCTCCTGTGGGCAAACACATGCATGAAAAATGGAGCCAGAAACATATGGCTCAAACTAAATACACGGCCATTTGTAGTGGAAACAATAACAGAGCAGTCTCCATAGGAAAATATCATGGGCTCCCCTGACTCCTGGTGCAGTGCAGCTTATGCACACATAAACAATGCAGTCTTATGGAGGGGGGGTGGGGGGGTATATTCATATATTACTGGGTGCTGGAGAGCGTTGAAATGACAGGGTCCAGACTGTGAGACCACAAGAGGGGGCAGTGAGCGGCAGTCAGCTCTTAATCACGGTACACACCAAACAGTCGAGTAGTTTTTACTCATCAAATGTCTGAATCTGTACAAGATAAATGACATATTCAATTGATGCCGCTGCAGTTCCATGGAATAAATACCAAGCATGTATACACCATCGCCTCCTGTGTCTGTGATGTTTGCTGATCAGGGACTACATGAGTTCATTGAGACGCGATGCTCCTGCTGAGGGCGAATAACATACCTGCGCTCGTCCACAGTCATAATTACACAGACGCTGTCTATTGGACGAGTGCGCAGCGGCTCGCTCCATAAAGTGGCGAGCAGCCGCTCGCTGAGAGCAGAGGAGGAGCAGGAGGAGAGCACAGAGCCGCAGAGGGAGAGGAGCAGGAGCAGGAGCAGGAGCACAGCCGCTGCAGACGACACTCACTTGTCCTCCTGCCTGCGCCTCGGTGCGCGTAAAAGGCGCCTTTTCCTTTTTACGCATGGACATAAAGTGTGATCGCTCAGTGGGTTGGGATTTAAACCACTACAATACTGCATCACTGAACTGTATTTCCACAGTGGCGCATTCAGGAACACCTGTACGGTGCAGATTGCGCGAGTAGCGCTGAAGCTTTCTGAAACTTGCGTTCGTTGGCTTTCGCGTTTCGCACGGGATCGGGAACTTTGCTGTGTAAGGATTTAGATTTGTATTGAACGCGAGTAACTCCTGAAGTAAACGGCAGAATGGATCCTTTATTTAATTCAACCGAAGTGCCAAACTGGACCACCAGCCCCAATGACTCCAGTAACGGGACTTTTTACCAGAACCAGTTCGTGCAGCCAGTCTGGAGGATCGTGCTGTGGGCCATCGCCTACAGCTGTATTGTCATCGTGTCGGTTGTCGGCAACGTTACGGTGATCTGGATTATCATGGCGCACAAACGCATGAGGACCGTCACCAACTATTTCCTGCTGAACCTGGCGTTCGCCGAAGCCTCCATGTCCGCCTTCAACACGGTCATCAACTTCACCTACGCCGTGCACAACGAGTGGTACTTCGGGCTCGTCTACTGCCGCTTCCACAACTTCTTCCCCATCGCGGCTGTGTTTGCCAGCATCTACTCCATGACCGCCATCGCCCTGGACAGGTAGGCGATCCTTCCAACCTGTGGATCACCCTTTACAATCCTCATCCAAACCACTGGCTCACTCATGGCAGTGGATGAAAGAACTCTTTAAAACTGCACATTCAAACCAAGTTATAAGTAGATGTGTAGTGTTGCCAAATAAATACACATCCACTAGAGCACAGGCTGAGACATCGTGTCTTTAGAGCGATTACTGGATTAATATTTGAAAAAAGGATCTTATTTTTAATGTCCTTCCTTATAACATTTGAACTGTGCAGCTATATGACTGAGGTAATGTGGTGCCGCCCCCTCTCTGGGCTCATCAGGTGTCTGGTCTTGTTTCCATATGTTGGACTGAGTGAGGGGAACATTCTCCTGCCAACACAGTCAGGCAGAGCTAACCGTTGATCAAGTCCTCAACAAGGCTTCAGAACGACTGGATGTACATCATGTAGTTCATCTCTAGTGAATCTGCACAGAAAATATAGGATATGGGGGGGGGGGGGGGGTATTTTAAAATCCAAAACCTCTCGTGCTCTGAATGAACACAACAATCACGTGAATGTTGGAGCCATATTACAGTAATCAAGGGAAAGGGTCCTTGTCATAATATGGGATTGGAAATGAAATATGTAATGAAGCCCTGGGCTGCAGCTGAGTGTGCTATGGGCATGTGATATGTGTTGTATTTGAACTTATGTTAAAGCCACCTGCAGTGGGGCTCTGATTAATACTAGGGTTTCACCGTGTGTGTGTGTGGTATAGTGGCTATTTACCTATACCTCTAAACATATTGGTAAAGAATGTTGCATGTGATGAATGTATGTACACCTTAGTCAGTAGATACTCTTTCATTCACATCGCGTGTGCGTGTGTTTCAGCCACTTCCTTTGTACCTGCACACAGAGCTGTATCTGTGTAATTGCATCCTCCTCTGAGTCTGCTCTGCCTCCACAGCTCAGCTGATAGATGCCTGTAATTCTTCTGCATTTCCTCCTTTTATCAACAAAGGAATGAACTTGACATTTCTCCCATATCGGCGTAAACCCTCAGAGCTATAGTTGCAGCCAGAAGGAAATTAAAATGTCAGCGGGCCACAAGCAGCGTATGCACTCCATCTGCTCATTGCTAGTTTACCATTTAGCCCCATTACCTGTTTGAAATCTGCTTGCTCCCCGACGCTGATGAGATTAAACCTTTTGTGAGTGTCACAGAATAGAAAACAGAACAGAAATAGACCTGTGAGAGCTTAAGAGTTGCCAGTAGCGAGACATAATATTTGCTGAATAGAGCAAAGCTGCAGGATCCCTCCAGAGCAGGTGAGCAGCTGCACGAGCTCACGAGCCACAGACCAACTACCCGGTGGAGGACTGATGCCGGGGTGCAGGGTCTGATAATTGGGAGAAATCTATTTTATAGAAACATGTACCACAGAATTCCATGAACCAGCCCAATATAAGTTCCTGCTGATGCCTTTCCTCTCACAACCAAGATGGCTTCCGCTGATGTGGCGAGGAATCTGTTGAATCTGCCAGTTGCGTCTCTAAAAGAGCAACAAACAAATGCACTCACGGCGCCTGTCAATAAATAACATCCTACGTTTTGTAGCTGTGAGTGGTAGCGGCTCCATCCAATTTCATCCGGAGCCGTGCTCGCCGGCAACGGTTATTAAAGTCCCCGGGGAATTGAAAATGAACTGAGCCATTCCCGACATTCACAAATGCCTGCTGGTGTGAATTGCCTTATTAACACCTCAAGTAACTCAGCGCTCGCGTGGCTCCTCCAGAATCATTATTTTGTACTGTTACCTTTTGGCGTTGTGTTGGAACTGGGTTTCCTGGGACTGATCATCTCTCTTCAGAATGTTCTTAACAATGTTAACCAGGCAGGAACAATAATGATTATCAGTCTTAGTCAGTGGCTCCCTGTTCATTTGAAATTCTCCCATAGTTAGAACAGAGATATTTACCATCCATTATATAATGGAGCTGGCACTGGGGGAGAGGCGGGTCCGCTCTGGACGGGTCGCCAGCGTATCACAGGGGCAAAAATAACCCAGACAACAAAGACGCTGTAAGCAACTTGACATTGGACACACCGTGTCTGTGGGAGCGTATGGACTCCAGAGGGTGGTCTTTCAGGTCAATGCATTACTTGAATTCATGTTCAGAATGTGAACGACTTTTATATCAACACCCTGTTGTTGCTTCAGAAACACACTGATCCCTCCACGCGGCTGCTGCCTGCGCTCGTGAATGAGAAACAGTTTGGAAAAACTCTCTCTCTGGACCCATGAAAACTTTCTTCTGTATATGATGTGTGCTGCCACCAGCGGCACATAAAAGGAAACCCAAGTGTAAATCAGCCTTTAGAATAACTCCACTTTGAAGCTTTGGTGGAGCCTGTGACTGAATGGTGAAGGTGTTTTGGTGAACAGTAAAGAGAAGTGTATTGCCTGGCACTGAGCATGTGGTTTAAAAAGACACCACTCACTGCAGCAGAAAGCAACAACAGCAACAATAACGATCGACTGAAGATAAAGCTCAGCCCCACGCTTTCATTCACACCTACACTTAAATAATTACCCTTAAGATTCTCATGAGCACAGGAACTTGTTGCTACCTTGTACCTTGAACTTGTTGCAAAAATGTGCGGCTGAAAACTCATATAAACATGGAGTAGTCTCCATGACAACCCCTGTCATGAAGAAGCGAAGCTGCCTTGAGAGTTAAAGGAGGAACCCACCCAGTGTCACAGCCACCCAGCAACCCACGATCTGATCCACAGATCTTCCAAGAGCCTCTGAGCTCACAGGGGGCATCTTCACTTGAGTCCATCAGCACTCTGATCCACCCTTCCTCAGGTGGATCTGTGGTAGTCAGATGATGTGAGAACCATTCATCTCCTTGCCCAAGAATTAATATCCTAAAAAGCCACTTTGGCTTATTACATGTGGTGTAAATGTTGGCAGGTAGACTGTCTCAGTGTGGAGGAAAAACACACAAACCAAAATGCATTTTCAATCTATTTATTCACATGCAGATAAAAATGCAGTCTGCTGAGAACAGATATCAGTCTGGTTGTTTCTACGTGAAGAAACATTCGAGAGGAGACGGATATCCACACTGCACGCCCCAAAACATCAGCCATTGTCCCCAGAAGTGATGAAAGCTGATGGGGTCTGAGATTACTTGTGGCCAGACTGATAGAGGAGAAATGTTTGTGCTAGAGAGAAGACTAGCTCACTTTTGACACAGTCAGATGTGCCATGCGGCCCGCGCTGTCATCGTAATCCATTTGATTATCATTTTAAAAATTAAGATGACGATAAAAGCGGCCCTTTGTAACTCAGTGGTAGCCGGACTCCTGCAGTAGCTTGAACAGTTATTCTTATTGCGTCCTGAAAAATTAGGCACACTGCCGAGGAAAGTGGACCCACGGGACGCAGTGGTTGGGAAGTGGCTCCTGCAGCGCGCGGTGCGTCACAGATTGATCGTATTTATTGACGCTAGCGCGCTCGCAGTAGGGTTCCTCCCTCCTGGGCTCCTCAGGGTTGGTGGGTAAGAGAACAGAGAGGGAGTTATTCAGTCGCCAAGGAACTAGTGACCTTAAGTCTGTTCTGGCCTCCATCTCAGACATCTGTGCGCCTACGTTTCGCCTCTCACTTGACCGAGGAGCTTATCCAGGAACAAACGTTGTCTGAGACTGGACCATCCACACAGCCGGCCGGGTCACAGCAGCAGATGACTCGTGCACAGCATATTAACAAGAGCTTACGACGGCCTGCTGGTGAGCATTCTCACCTCCCTTCACCAATTTCCCTCCCTCCTTCTTGTCCCCGGAGGCGTCATCGTGTCAAGTTATTCTGGCCTCTGTCCCCTCGTCTTCGGGATCCTGCCGTGATTTATTGCTCCGTGCATGAAAAGTGAGGAGAATGTGTTTTCTCACTGCAAGGAGATGATGTGACATGGCCAGGAGCGGCAGGAAGGCGATGTGGATGGTATTAGACAGGAAGTGATGGCGTGTTCCAAATACCACAACACTGATTTATTACGGAGAGTGAGTGAGGTGCTGTGCTCCCCCTTTGGACTCAACACTGTTTGATTTATCATGTATTTATTTTAAAATATACAGTAACAGACTCATGCAAAGGATACCGTCGAATAAGGACTCCGCTGGTTTTAGACGTCGGAAACTTTGGTCTGTGTCATGTAGCGAGGAGCTGATCAAAGGTCGGCCTCAGCTGTTCTGCCCTGCGTTTTGAAGGAAGTCCATAAATAATCAATGATGTTATTTTAACACCATACATGCTAAACTGAATGTGTCATTAAACCCCAGCAGCTACTGCTCCAGTATAATCTGCCCAATCTGTGCGATGTCACTGGTGTCACTGCAGCTCTGATGTTTCCATCATGCTCGTCAGGAGATCTGTGCTCCAGAGATGCTTCAGTAAATCAGCGGCAGACATGTAGATTCAGGTTTTGAGCAGCTGCCTCGGAGCCATCTCACCTCTGGACGGATAAACAACACTCCAATTAGCACTTGTCATTTACTGTGACTGGAAAAAACAATCAGCTCCCAACTGGAGCCTGAAGAACGGTCGCAGGTCTAAATCTGCTTTGCTTCCGGGCACTTGGCCGACAGGTTGCTATTGCTATCTTTCATCTTTTATTGAATCCTATGTTGGTTCATTAGGTACAATTATAATTGCAATTAGAAACAACAAAGACTGGTTGCCCTGCTTTTATTCAATTTGACGACGCTTGAAGAGGCGCAGCAATATTCATCTCTATCAACGGAGATCAAATATATATATCACATCATTCACGCTGCTCTTCCCTGGGTTACTGGTGGAATTAGAAGGAAGGAACTTTTAGTATTCATACTCCATATCTGCTTTAAAATTGGTTTGACCTCAACAAGCAAGCTCATCTTCCTCAACAAAGGCAGCATGTGCACGTGCACACACACACACACACACAGCTCAGTCAGAGGAGCAGTGAAGCTGTGGCGAGCAGGTGGACATTGGTTTTGAGTGTCTACTGGTTAGCAATGAGACTGAAGGCTGAAGGAGTCATATTTATGCAAGTGGACAATAATAGAAACAAGTGACAATTTACCCAGCACTCGCTCGCTCTCTCTCTCTCTCTCTAACGCACACACTAAAACAAACAGAGGCACACACATTCACATTCACACTCGGACTCCTTCCAACCTATGGGAGGTTACGTAACATCCTGTGAATCAACAACAGCCCCCTGGGAGACCAATAAACCGGAGGAAACAAATTTATGATCGAACTGACACTATTGTAATTTGAAGAAAAGCCACTGACGGGCTTGAATGCAGCCAATTCCACATTCCTTAATCACTGGTCTTCAGCAGAGCGGTGCTGCGGCGTCATGGTGTCAGTACTGAGCCTATTTCTGGATAATTACAGATGTATGTCACCCATGCAGCCTGGCACCTTGTGCCATGTGTCCTACGGGGAAGAACCAGACAGATATTTGAGGTCCAGAGTCTCAGAGGTGTGCGTGTGAAGATGTAAAACAAAAGGGAGGGAAACAGCAGAGCTTCACCGCCGACAAATCTCTAAAAATGAAATACCTCTCAGCTGTCGCAGGAGGTGTTGAGGCGTTAGAACGCAGAGAGCTAGAAGTCTTTTGTGTATGTGGATAAAAGCAGCGTTCATATTGAGTTAGACTGGAGGAGTTAATCAAACATTAGGATGCGCGCAAACTGAAACAAAACACTGAAGCGGGCAGAAAAGAGAAACAGGGTCTGCAGGCACATCGGCAAAGTATTTGTTCGGTAAAAATGGGGCCTAAAGCTGCTTTTATCTCGTGGAGCATGGCCGCATGCTAATTGAAGGCAATCTAACGTTTTACTGAAGAACACAGCCGCGTGTGGACGGGAGAAGCTGAGTGTCAAGCACTGTGATTACCTCCGTCCTCTGCCTCAACAGCCACTGCTCAGATTTGGGCTTAGAACAGAGACGTTCCAAACAAGGTATTGAACTGATGAGCTGCAGTTAAACAGGCCTGCATCTGTTACAGCTGATGAGGAGCAGCACAGATGACACTAAATTCCATCAAAACACAAACACTAGTAAAATCGAGGCAGCGATGGAGAGCGGCCGCGACAGCATGAAATGACCAGTGTGAGATGTATCAGTGGATGCAGGTGGAACTGAAAGGGTTTCTGGTCTTTTCTGAAAATGTGTTGTTGTGTTTTGTTCTGATCTGGTCGGGAAGCTCGCTAGTTCTTGTGTGTGTCAGTTAATTTTTCAGCAGAATAACATGTTGAAGATCGTGATTGAGATTTTAGATTCAGATACAGTTTAGAGAAATACTGAATCTTTAATTTAAATGTTTCTGAATTCCCTTTGTAAACACGTCTCATCTGAATAGAATCGATTAAAATGACATTATAACCCCTATGAGAGAGTGTTCAGTCATTTCCAGCAGTTTCAAACCTGGGCAGGTCAAACACAGACTCTAACAGCTGAGCGTGGGCAGACCTGTGTTCGACTCTGACGTCAGCAGCCCGACTGTGACTCACCTGCAGCAGGAAACCAAGTCGCGTGGCTGACAGCAGCGTGTGAAGCTGAGCCAGACTGCGATCGCTCGTTTCCAGCAGACCACTGGGAGCGTTTGATTTCAAAGAGCTCCTCTTCTCGCCGATATAATTAGTCCATTGAGCAGATTCATTTGGGTTATTAGTGGGATTAAGCCTTTAATTAGGCGTCTTTAGCTCAGGAAGGCATTTTAATAGAGAGCTTTGATTAAAAGGAAACAAAAAAGTAGAACACTGATGTTAGCGCTCTATCGTACAGTACTGGGCTCCAAATAACAAGCTGTGAAAAGTTTGATCATTACAGTTTTTACGTTTTGGAAATTGTAATATCAAAAGTCATTTGGTTAAAGGTAATCCAAACAAATACCTGACCACATCTTTGCTGGAGGATGAAATAGTTTTATTTTAGGATCTGTCACCTCAACAGTTTCAGACCATGTTCTGATGAGGAGGCCCACTGTTAATGATGTCACTCCTGTGACTGGAACCTGGTGAAATGAGACGAATCATTTGACTAGAAATGGATTTCATGGCTTTAATCTGCAGAGAGCATCGTTTCATGGTCACATCCCCTTTGGAAGAGACAAACACACATGAAGGAAAAGAAAATCATTTCCTTTTCACCCTTGACTGAATCTCAAAGCTAGCTGTGCAGTTTGACCTGTACACTTCCTGCCTCTGTGTGTGTGTGTGTGTGTGAAGCTTCACATCCTGTAGCGGCGTGTTGCTGAGCTGCCCTTCAGGAACACTATTTAAAATGTATGACTCAAACACAAAGCGCATTTTTTTCACACTTTGCCTACAACAAGGGCCAAAATAGTCTGTGCTCACACTGGACACTGAGTCATCTGCTCTTTAAACAATGAACAATATCATGAGACAGCACGCTTGTGTGTGTCAGTGGAATTGTTGTGCGTAACTGATACTGAGCAGGTTTTTCTCACCTGGAGTCTTTCTGTATTTCTTACATTACAGATAACAGATTGAACTTTGATAATTCCATTAGTTGTGTTTCGCCACATCAGACTGACACAGACACTGACCGCTGGGGGCGCAGGTGCTAATCTGTCATGGCAGCGACACCTATGGAATCCGTAGTAGAATTATTCTGAAGGACAAGAGGACAGTCTCTAATGTCTCTAATTGTCCAGACGATACGATGTATTCGTGTCAACCCTAACCCAGCTCCTTCCTGTCCCCCCCCCCCCCCCCTTGGCCCCCCCCCTTGGCAGGTACATGGCCATCATCCACCCCCTGCAGCAGCGCATGTCGTCCACGGAGACCAAGGTGGTGGTGGGTGTGATCTGGATGCTGGCTCTGCTCCTGGCTTTCCCCCAGTACTACTACTCCAACATGGACCAGCTCCCCGGGCGGGTGGTGTGCTTCATCGACTGGCCCGAATACGTTGTGTGCGACTTCAAAAAGATGTGAGTCTGGCTGCGGAGCGGCCGTTCACTTAGACAACAAGCACTGTTAATTACTCTCCCATCGGGGCCAAATGTGGGAAGGAATAGTTTGAATTGAGTTGAGGCTTTTTCTGCTTTGTGGTGGAAGAATGGAAGGCACGTCGGGGATGTGCGGTCCCTCGCTGCGGGTTGGATGGGAGAAAGGGACAATTAGATGTGAACGAGGCCCCGCTCCGCCGTTCCTCTCCCATTTGTACTGCAGCTACTTAGATGAAGAACCCATCTGTTCTGTTCAAGAAAAGATTCACCAAGTGCTTCAGAGAGCAGAAAATTAAATCACAATGGAAGAGGCAAACAATAGAGAAATCATCATTCAGGAAAAGATGATTGAAGAGAATTTAATTTTAAAAAACCCTGCAAATTTTAAAGAGTAAATGATCATGGTGGGCTCAGGCACAACTTTTATTTCTTTTAACTTTTCATCTTTTCATCGTTAGATTTTTATTGTTGGATTTCATCAGCCAGCAGGGCAGGTTTCTGCTTCATGAGTGTTCTGGTTATTATTGATTGAAGCAATTTGGTGTTAATAATAAATCAACGAGCCTGTTCAGTCATCGCTCAGTGTCCCCAGATGTCAAACTGGTTAGCGTTCTATAAACCCACATCCAGAGGGTTTGACTCCTGAGACCTCGACTGTGTTTTCCAGATGCTGGTCATGGAAGGAAAAAGGTCTGGTCCTCTAAAAGCTCATGTTCTTAGTTAATAGCTTTGTGATGTTTGATGTGTTCATTTCTCTGCTGTATGTCTCTGATTATTATTTTTTTATTATATGTCTCTAATGGGTCATTTATTTAATGCTTGTTTGGGACAGTGCTAAAATGGATAATGGATTCTTTTAGAGAGAATTCAGATATGAAAGATGTTTTGACATCCAAAGTCTGTAATTATGGAGATATTAAGCCTCTCTCACTGCGTGTTCTTGAGAGGAAATTTCTCAAAAGCAGAATATTCCGACTTTCCCCAATGTTTTCTGAACAGAATCTTAACCAAAGAAGAAACATGCACGCTCTTTATGACTGAACAATCGGTCAGATAAGGTGTTTACGATACACCATCGTTTTGTTCGGGCATTCTTTTCTTGCTCTATGCTCATTTGGAACATCTGGCATTCCATCTGACTTCCACTTTCTCAGTCAGAGTTCCTATGAATCAACTTGGATCTTCACAGCTAGACACAAGCTGCCTCAAGCTTCACTGTGACCTCAGATTCCAGGATTCTACAGAAGCCTTGTCAGCCTTCGTACTGGACCATGACTGGGTTCTACGCTTGCTGCTGTGTCACGTATTGAACTGGCTTTTATCACCGAGAGTCGGCGGATTTAAAAACAACCGTGTAGTGTGAAACTCAGGCAGCACAGTGGAGCTTAACGTCCCAATGAGGCAACAATGAACCAAAGCTTCCAGTGGAGGACGACGGCGACGCTGATGAACCCAGTGTTATCTTTCCCAGGGGACGGTTAACGCACAGTCCACCACGGAGCTTTGACAAGAGGTCAGACATCATTTAAGTTAATGTGATGCAGCAGGGTTAAAGCATTAGTAATGATTCCAGGCTCTGAGGCAGCTCAATGACTCTCAGTGTTGACCAGTCACCTTTCCTCCAGATATCATCTTTCCTTGAGCTGCTAAAATAGAACCACCAGAGGCTCCTGGACATTCATGCGAATCGTTTTAATGCTCTCCGCATTTTACCTTTGCTGGTGCAGAGGAAATAGCTTTTGTCGCTGCACAAGTGCACCAGTCTCAGCCCTCTTCGCCCCTCGATCTACAATCAGAAGGAAAGGCGAGGGAACGCATTGCAACGTGCACGTTAATCTCTCTCGCGCGTGCGCGCTCCTGAAGCTGCGCTAGAAAAAACAGGTTAAATGCATTGTGCCAGTAACTTCAACTCTTCCTAGAAAGATTCAATTTCCTGCATTTGTCTTGTCTAATCCTGCTGGCTGACACTCAGATCAAGGCCCAGATGCACGTGCGCTCATGCAGTGACACACGTACGCAGGCACTCCGGCTCCGATCGCAGCTCGGCTGATGGAAACCTCTCAGCTCATCAGCAGCAGTGTTTACTCGGCTGTGCCGCCGCCAGCCTCCGATTGCCTCCCCTTTCAACAGCCCCTGTCACATTTCTCCACGGAAATATATTTTGTTATGAGCCGCGCGACGGCAATTCCATTGTTCATGAGGAGCAGCCTGCCGCACATATTACTTTTTTAATGAAACTTAATCAGCGACACGCAGACGCTGAGTGAGAGCACAGTAGTCATTCAGCCCAGCTGCTAAAGCTGCAAATGGCACGTCTGATTAAGGCTGACCTGGGGTCAGGTCCCACGCAGCTTCCCCTGCAGGAATGTTATCATCGCCGCCATCACAGCTACACCCTGCTGCATTAGTGAGGCAGGTCTCACCGTCGAGTATTAACACGCGCTGTTAGTTGGGTAACTGGCTCCACCCCCCCGCCACGCATTCCTCATCCCCGCTGTGCACACTGACCAACACACAGTGAGTGAGCAGGTTAGTTTTGTGTAACGCTCTTTGAGTGACACACATACACAGTCACACCTGTACCGATGGATAAACACTAATTAGACACCAATTAGCATGTCAGAGCTTGTCTACATTCACATGGTAGCAGCTCAGGCCCGTGGGTCCGAATACAGGCTTCGCACCTCACGAGCTCCCTGACGTCCCCGTGGCCACTTGAACAGCCAAGACAGCTGGGCTGGAACTGTCTGAGGGGCTCAGAGTGTGTGTGAGACATTTTCTCATTCAAAGGCTGCCCAACATAGACTAGAGGTAGATGCGTTAGGAATGTCACAACGTAGAGCCGTGTGTCACTCATGAATGCAAATTATTTTGTAAACATTTGTTGATGAGGGGCAGCATGGAAACATCTGAGCTCAACAGTACGAAGGGCCTGGCTGCGAGGCCCCGGCAGGGTCTGTCTGGATGGGTACTCTGGTTTCCTCCCACAGTCCAAAATCAGGCCAATTGGTCAAATGTGTGAATGCTTGTCAGCCCTGTGATGAACTGGTGACTTGTCCAGGGTCAACCCCGCCTCCCGCCCACTGACAACTGGGATTGGCTCCAGCCCCCCGCGACCCAGTGATGGACAAACAGTTGAAGATGAATGAGTGAATTTGTTGACAGTCATATCATTTAGATGAACCCCCTGTCAACCTCCCAACCGTAGCGTACGTATTAAACCTCCTGATTTCTAATTCCAGCCCAGTGAAGGCGGCGAGAATCAACAAGGTGTTCTCTTCTCGGAGAACCTTCCTCACAGCTTTTGTCCTCGTGTGAACACACAGCCGTCGTGAAAAAACACTTCACAAAATAGACTGACTATTACGCCACACGCGCCGTGCGGCAACACCTCGTATACGTTGTTAGACACACACACACACGCAGGCAGAATCACAGCACACCTCGTGCTTTGTGATGTCTCCCCACTAAATTGGGCTTTGCACAACACGAGCCTGTGATTACTGCCAGCGAGGTGGCGTGGAGCGAGGCGTCCTGTTACCGCCAGTATTCCTTTGCCTCTGCTGGCAGGCAAAGTCAAAAGAACAGCTGCCCTTCCTCCCGACACACACACACACTCACACAATCATGAATTATGTATGCTGGACCCACATGATGTAATAAGCAGGTGCATGCACAATTTTATAATGCACCATCCTTCACAAAACCTAATTTTATGATATAGTATTGGAGCACACACACACACACAAGAGGGAATGAATGTGACGCGTGAGCCACGTTTGTCTTCTGTAAGAGCAGAAAAGGATGAACGGCAGAAATGAAATCACTATACATTTCTGAATTTGTCAGAGTGTGTGTGTGTGTGTGTGTGGTGTCATTGATTCAGCCTGTACGACAGCAAGGTGAAATAATACAGCTTCTATTCCCCTGAGTGGCATCCATCAGTGGGAGCGTCGGGACCCTAGGGCCCTCCTGGAGGATGGGTTCTGTCAGAGTACCCCCCCCCCCCCCCCATACAGCTGTTGATGAGGAAACTTTAAATATTGAATTGTTTGGTGGCTTCTGAATCATTTGATGTGCTTGGGATTGACTTGCATATTTCCCTCCACTTACAGTCGCTTTGTACTGTTCAGAGAGAAATACCTCACAATTACAATTTGACAAATGGATTTCCGCAGTTTTGTCTTTTCATCTTTTCCCAGTTTTAGTTCTTACCGCCTGAGTTGTCGATTCCCTTTCCTTTTGCTTTCTGTTGTTTATTTGGGGGTTTAGTTTGAGTCTCACTGTTGGCTCCTCTCTGGGTCTGGAAGAATACACAACATAAGAGGGAATCAGAATTCGTATCAAAGGCAGTCCATGTCAAAAAACATAAGAGACACATCAACAGGAAAAACCACCATAAAAAATAGCAGGAGAATGGGTGGAAGCAGAAATAGCAGCTCAGAGAACCTCTTGGAGGGTTTACAGATTAAGGATTAAATAATTCAACCAGCATAGAACAGAATGTTCACGCCTTCTCAGCAATCATTAAATCAATACCTTTTATTATTTCATGTGGTGTGTAATCACATGAGTGCTCAACGTGTCCTGGCTAATAAAGCTAGACGATGCTTCTTCTCAAAGATCAGGTGATGAGAAGGTTTAATATTTTATCCCAACAACACGCGCATCAGTCTGTGTGTGTGTGGGGCTGTTCATGTCCCTGCAGCAAGAATCTGCACAACATCCATATTTAAAAATACACAACTGCACCAAAACATATTGAAGAATTTATACCCAGAGCCCTGAAATAGATAGCGAAATATATTATGCTTTTTGGACACTTCTCATTTCTCACAGCATGTTTTTTTTTGAAGCACAAACGTCTTCATGTCTTTAAGATTGTAAGTGTCAAGAGGCTGTACCTCTTTCATCTCTCATTTTCAAACATCGTCTTTATTCTCAGAAATATGACAAGAAATCTTTTTCAAATAACACCAACACAGCAACTCCCAACATCACACGCGCGACTGAAACTCTGAAATGTGCTCAGCTGAGAGAAACTGATCCTGATCAAAATAACTTCATTCACAACTACACATAATGAGTAAATACTAAACACTAAAGCTCACTTTCTAAACTATAAAATGATGGTCACAGTTCAACACAATACTTCTACACTGTCCACAGCTGTGTGCTTTTGGAATCGTTCATTTCCAACCTCCCCTCAATGACACAGTTGAGCCGCTTTTATGGCTCCGATATTTGACGAACTCTGGTGGAGGCTGGTTTTCTTCCTGAGATGCTGAAACCGGCACCTGTCATCACCATCCAGCCACAAAGCCACTTTAATCATGCAAATCGTTGTGGGAGTAAATCAATCCACGATCTCTCTCTCTCTCTCTCACTTCATGATTCACTGTCTGGAGGAGTTTGGGTGAAGGAGCCCTTCAGGACAAGTCCACATGCCACTTAGACGGATGCGGCATCTGGTGTCATGAGTGTGTCACTTTCAGCCTCGCTGCTGTGTGTAGTGGCTTTTGTTGACAGGCTGCTTAGAGCAGAGCGTTGGCCATTCAGCAGTGATCAGTGGGAGGCTGTGGATGCTCTGATTTCAAACTAAAACAACCCTGTGTCAGGTGGTGCAGTGGCTAGCATGATAAGAAGGTCCTGGGTTCGACTCCCAGGCCGAGCCACCCGGGCCTGGGTCAAGAATGAAAGCAGGTGTCCCAGTGCTCTGCAGGTCATCACAGGAAGAAAATCAACCAGCCTCCTGCTCCCTATGCATCTGCAGCTTCCTCTTGTCCTCGCAGCTGACTGAGCCCGGCCATATGGTAAAAACTGAGTAGGGTTTCATCACAGCGCTCAGCTTGTCTCTTTGGGTTCACTGCTCTTCTCTTCAGCACTCAGAGAGCGTCACTGATGGTTCAGTCATTTCTTAAAGTGGTGTTATTCCAACTTTCGGAGAAGAGGTTTCTAGGAGTTTGAAGACGCAGAGAGGAATGAAGAAGAGGACATTGATTTAAATATGGAAATAATAACAGAAAATACAATAACACCGACAACAACAATAGGGGACAATGAAAGTACCTTTCAATGTTTTCATTTAAATGGAAATCCGATCCTCACATTTTATTCCGAGACAGTCAGCGGATACAGCGGATGAATGAACAACAAGCCTGTAGCCTGGATAGTGGAGGATAGCAGCATGTACATATGTCCTGGAAAAGTCTGAAATGTGAAGTCAATACTAACTGCATCACCGATAAACAGCTCATCGTGACTCATGAAACGTCGACTCAAAGACCTCACACCTGATATCTGAGTCTGAAACAGAGAGCTGCTCACACGCCAGAGCCAGAAGACGGATTAAAGCTTCAGGTTAAATATAGACGCCGTGGTCGAGGCGGTGCTGATGCAGGAGTTTTATAACAGTTCCTTATCCGTTCGTTTAGGCCTCCTTATTAGCAGTGTACTCCACAGAGGGGTAGCGTGGGATGTCAGACACTCGTTATAGAATGAACAAACAATCGCTTTATTTCCCCATTTATTGATTCCGCTCCCATCGTCTGTTGTGTTGCAACAGGAGCTGTTTTCTTTTACCAGAGAAAAAGTAAGTAATTATGTTTGTTCGACTCCAAAACAACCTCCGCTTGATTACTAAAGGGAAAAGTTTATTCCGAAGACAGATATGTATCGTCAGCTCCCGTCTGCGAGCCATTCCTCACTGGAAGAGCAAGCACTGAGGTAAGCACAGCTAATGAGCACGGATGTCTTCCTCTGTCCTGGGGTCCAGCCCAGCCTTCTCTTGTTGTTGGTAAACCACACAAAGCCAAGCCCAATAACCAATCTACTCAGACTGATTTATATTAACATAAATGTTTCGATAACTCAAGCATGGAGGTTGTGTATTCATCCCTGTTGGTTTGTTTATGCCAAAACCGCAGGATGGATTAGCACAAAACCTGGCGGCTGTTTGCTCAGAGAAGAACTCAGGCATGTGTGGGGAGTTTGTTTTTATGAGTGTGTGCAGTTTGGTGAAGATTCAAATAAAAATGTGGCTCTAGAGAATTAAGATCTGCTTTCATTAGTGGACTGTTGATGGATGGATGCAAACTAATGGGCACCGTTGTAATTACTACGACGAAGAAGCTTGGGAAAGGAGTTGAGACTGAAAGTTTTCTCAATGTACTGTTCATGTGCTCTCCCTGGGAGCACTTAGAAAAGGTACTTCTGAATAAGGACCTGCATTTTCGAGCAAAGATGAAGCTCATGCTTCTATACGTGCAGCTGAACTATACGATGCTGCATGTCTGAAAGGGTGTGGGCACAGAAATCTACGATTAACAATAACAAAGAAGATGTTGGTTCAAATTTTTGACGTTTTTACCCCATGACAGGGACTTTTTGGGGGTGAACAGATTTCCCCAGAGCCTTATTTACACAAGCAGTAGCGACAGAGATTTGTTTGACTCTAGTATGACAGTTCTTTAAACACTGGAATCAGCCAAATCATTTCAAACAGTGCATGTAGCATCTAATGAAATCCTAATTAGTGTTTTCAGTAAACCCCCCGTCCTCGCTGCGTGATTATCCAAGACATCTTTCCTCATGACGGCTGAGGAGAAACCTCCTTGGAAAAACTAATGAGCACTTAGGAGCACTTTCAGTTGATTTAATAAGTTGTCTTTAGTTTGCGTCCACTTAAAGCTGAAGCAGGCCAATACTGATTAGGGTGAAAGAGGAAGGAGAGGCGGAGCGGAGCACCAGCGTACCTCTGAAAGCATTTCCCTTGATTCTCTTTCATGAAAATAACACTGAGTTGTATGTTATTACTCTATGTAGAATACAACTCAGATCAACTGTCCCCTGTTGACTGACTAATACACCTTCTTCCTCAACATATATGTGTGCACACACTGCTGGTTTTTACCTTGATGAAAGCAGTAATGTAGTTAATTACCAAGGAAGCTGCCAGTGATGCGCGTGTGCAACCAGCGACTGCTCCTCCCCGGGTGCTGGAGTCAGCAGGTCATCATCTGAGCCCAGTCTAACACAGAATACACACGCAGTCATTGAATGCAATTCCCAACGTCTTCAAGGCCGCTAATGAGCGTGCCCGCACACGCACGTACACACGCGCGGACCATTCCAGCCATTTAACTAATGACCAAGCATGTTCCAGGGAGTTAACGAGATCAAACACACAAATTAGCAAATCATTAGCTCGATACTGAAGCTGTCATCCTTGATTATTTCATATCAGGCCTAAGTTCTTCAGGCAGGTATTGGAGCATCCTGGCATCCTAAATCATGTCCTGTGGCAGACACACACACAGTGACGATCAAATCAGTCTTCGACGAGTAACTGTTTTTAAGTGATGTTGCTGCTTGCTCTGTCAGTGCTCCAGGGTTAGTGGTGATTGACAGACTGGGTAATAGTTTCACATTTTAACTGGGATGCCCACTGCCACTTAATTTGTGAACACCAAATAAGCAATAATCTGACACCTTGGAGTAGCAGGGTCAATCTGCCAGACTGCAGCAAGCTACCCGGGGGTGATGAACATGCTTTGGCGTCCATCTTTAAAGCGAGAGAGTCAACATGTGGAATAAATGGTAGGGGGAAAAAAATCAATTGACATTGTGTTATTGAAGTTTTGTTGTTTTTAACATTAAAGCTTAAATCTTCCTCCATCATCAGACGTCTTCTTAAGGTCAGGGAGAACCTCGGATCAATTTTATTGATTTTATTTGAGCATTTGAAGAAGTGTCACAAGGATCATTTATGAAATTCTGCAGTAAGCTGTAATTGATGCCGATAAGGTAACCACGTCGACACCTCCACCAGAGATTGATAGTTTCATTCCTATTCGAGGCAAGGTGAGGCTAATTCATAGATACCAATGGCAACAGACCAGTATACATCAACTGATATGAAGACGTCTTTAACATTTTCATATCAAATGACCAATCAAAACAATAAGTAAAAAGATTTCAGGAGTACTGAAAGAGGCGGGTGGAGGCTTGTTCACAGTGGCGTATATCACTCCTCTCACTGATGACGGGGCCAGATGAAGACTCGAGGGTGGATTGTAGTGCTGCTTAAACCTTTCATTTTCATCTACAATAACATACGCCCACGTTAATTTCTTTGTAAAGATTCCTGAATTGAAACCAGAGCCTCCTCCTTACGCTGAAGCTTTGCAGATCCAAAGTAGAGGAGGTTGAATTGATCATGGTCGATTGAACCGTCATCATCTGTCACATCCTGCTGCTGCTTGATCTGAACTGGCACAGAGCAGATCCAGGATGTTTACCACCATGATACCTTCATCCTTTTTTTTAACATTTTTACAGATTTAATGCAGGGGATGTGAGAGTGTGCAGTTTGATGCAGCCTGGTTGAATTGAAAAGAACAGTGGAGTGATGGAGGTATGCTCTTTATCGCCTCATTCCTTATTTAAAACCGCTGCACAACGATAGCCAACATGCCGCTGTTTACTGCTGCTTAATAAAAAGCCTTAGTCTGGGGGTGCAGCCGAGGCAGTGGTACCCAGAGCTCCACCCTTGTTTTCCCTTTAGGCAAACTATTGAAATGATTTAAATGTGATGTCCGTCTTCTTGTAGGTACTACGTGTGTGTGACCATCCTCATCTATTTCCTTCCTCTGCTGGTGATGGGCTGTGCTTATCTGGTGGTGGGACTGACCCTCTGGGCCAGCGAGATCCCTGGGGACTCTTCCGATCGCTACAAGGAGCAGCTGACCGCCAAACGGAAGGTAACAGACTCTTCGTTGCAGAGCTTTTAAATGTCCCGTCAGATTATTCCAACCCTGTCACAGGCACCTTTGTACACAGCAGCCCAAAATCTTTCCTCCGGTGATGAGTAATCATCAGATCAGCATGAACTTGAAACTTGAGGCTCTTTCATCTTTGATCCTTTGTTCTTTGGTGGTTTTGCAGGACGCCTGCCGTGTCTACCGCCGGCTTGTTTCTCACTGTTTAGGTCAGCTTACACTGCCCATGCTGGTCAGGTGTGTTCACACATAGAAACCTGTTCAGTGGAGAGACTCGCAGAGACTTGCCTTTTGTCAAGGTTCTTCTGCACTGATAAGATCAGGCAAGTTCAGCTCTCATGGGTTTTATCGGACTTCGGACTATGAAACAGTTTCTTTCTTGTTAGTATTTTCGATTACTTCTTCACTCTACATCTCATAAAGTCAGACTCGGCCCATGTTGGAGAATTTTCTCTTTGACTTTTTTGAAGTTTTTATCTTTATTTTAGAGCATGGTCTTTCAGTTCGTTACTTGTTTGCCCTCAGATTTCTCCTCTCGTGCAGCATCCCTTACAAAAGTCCCCAACCAGTAGAGAGCCACATGAAGAAATGAAGGATATGACCCCTGCCTCACTGTGGGTGCAGAGCCGTGTGCCGATGGCTGGTCTCAGAACAGGTTCATCTACTCCCTCCCTCCGTGACTTTATTATACAGACTTCACCTGTCATTTTAATGGAAAAAGTCACAAAGAAATACAAATAAAGCCCTGGATGAACCCAGTTAAAGAGTAACCGCCTACATGAGGATACAAACTCATAGCTGAATGCACTTACTGTTATTTCTCTTGTGAAATGACAAATATCTTAAAATGACTCATGACATATATTCTCAAAAATTCCAACCCTATTATCTAGCGTATGTCTCTTTTTGTCTAACAAACCAGTGCTCCATTAAAAAGTCTCTTCAGTTGTCTTCATCGGTCTAAAGCCGCACTTCATCCTGTCCCTATGGAAATTAAGTTTGTCAATCCAACACTTGGCTCCAGACTAAAATGTCTCACTAAATGTTGGAACAATTGCTGTGGCATTTAGCACAGGCATTAATTGTCCCCATAACCTTGCAGCTAAAGTTGCATTTTGGGGAGAAGTGTCTCAGTGGAGAGGTTGGTTTGATGACTCCCTCTCAATGAAGTGCCTGTCCTGATCCTTGGGGACATTTTTTACTTCACCATCAGTTCAAAATTCGAATGTCTTCAAAGCTAATGGGATTAACCTCAGTGTACCAAGGTTTTACTGATTATCAAATATATGTAGAAAGAATGCATAGTAAAAACCTCAGAATACTTCATACTTCAAATCACTCTGCACTTCTAGTCATGGGAGGTTATAGTGACAGGAAGTTGTGTGTGATGATGGTGGCATCAGTTCACCTCTCACTATAATGTGGCAACACAGATCTGTCCCTCCAGCCCATGCTTTCAGAATGAAGCAAGGAAGCCACTTGATGATGATGAGACGGTGCTTCCCTGTGTCCCGCAGGTTGTGAAGATGATGATCGTGGTGGTGTGCACGTTTGCCATCTGCTGGCTGCCCTACCACGTTTACTTCCTGCTGCACCAGTTCTTCCCTAACATGTTTGAAGAGAGGTTCATCCAGCAGGTCTACCTGGCCATCATGTGGCTCGCCATGAGCTCCACCATGTACAACCCCATCATCTACTGCTGCCTCAACGACAGGTTGGTCAGCACCGCCACACGCTCTCAGGCATATTCATGTCTTATTTCCAATTAAGATGTACTGATTAATTAATCAAGTTGTGAGGTTTACCCCACTGAGGTTTATAATGGAGACTATTAAGAACAACAGGAGCAATACAACTGCAACAGTTAAAGTAATCACCATTCAAATCGTAAGATCATATCAAACAGATGATCAGAGAGAAGCTGGCTCCAACATGACAAGGTTTTACAGCTCAAAATCAATCTGTCATTTATTATACAGAACAGGAGCCGAGAAGCTCAAAGCTTCCTTTTCTAATTCAGTCAGGATGCTGAGAACAACAAATAGCAAAGTGTCGATATAATGAAGGTTATGACTTCCATTCTTCATTTGCAGACAATGCTGAGTCAGAGAATGAGAGTTTGTAGTAAATCCGACAATGAGCCTGGGCATTCAGAGCTACTATTATTACATAACATCTTTTTCTGAAGAAAAGGTACAAAGGGAGAAACGGGACTTTTTTATTTGGTAAATTTGTCTTTTTTGACAGTGCTGCTTTTAAAGTGATGAAGAACATAAGTGTTGTTTTGTCAGCATTTAGAACAAGGTGAGGCTGAGAGAGCTGCTCAGAGTTTTAAAGTCAACTACTTTTTTGTTTTTCAGTCATTTGCCAGTGGCAGATCGATTTTAGATATCTCTATTGAGAGCCATCGAGGAATCATTGGACATTTATCATAAACAATGATAACTACATTTGGCATGATTCACACTGTTTAACTGATTAGATTTGGTCAAAGGTCATCATCACATTGGCACATTTCAATCAGTCAAGTTTTATTTGTACAGCCCAATCTGTGTCATAGGGCTTTATTCAACTAGAGTAAGGAACAACTTCAAAAAACCATTTAACAGGTAAAAAAATAAGGTGGAAGCCTCAGAGAGATCCACAGTGCAATAGATGCTAGAGAAATATTAGAGTCTGATCAGTTGTCACTGGACTCGCAGATAAAGTGATTGTTAATCGAGCTCCAATTCAAGTTCATCCAAATCAAAAGGAACCACACAACTCTAGAGTCAATTATAGGACTGTCACGTCTTGATTTGATGCTATTCAGTGTTTAATGATCTATCATAACTCAGGACAGAGTAACAGAGCATGAGCTTGTCAGGCAGTGGCTGTAACAGCATCCTCACTATGCTCATCCCTTTGAACTAATACACATCGTAATTGGATTTACACGACTGTCTCATTACTTATGTATGTGTTCCTTTCAATTCATTCACAAGTGTCAAGGCTAGTACACACGAGAAGCCTTGGGGCAGATGTCTGAGGTTGGTACGGGTTTCCTTCATATGCAGTCTATCAGATGAAATGCCACAGAAGTATAGAAGAGAAATACAGCTGGTGTCCATGTGCACAGCTCAACAATGACGATGACCTAGCTGAGGAGCTGTTCAGGAAAACACTGATAGAGTCAAAACTGGGGTTTATCAAATAACTCCTCTGTCCTTTGATCCACTGTTTGTTTGATCATCTCAACCAAATGTTTCATTCTATTTTTAGTTGCATGCCAAATATTATCTGAGTCAAGAGAGAAGGTCAGTAGAGGACATCTCATGCTGTCCATCAGTGGCTGCTGGTAATGAAGGGGCAGTGTCAACATAAACAGCACAATGCACAACATGCCAAACCTTCATCCAGCTGCTGAGTAATGCTGCAAAGATGCAGCCTCATTGTATTGTCTCAATAAGCTGTCAAGCCATTTTTCAGGGAGACGTTTTTAGGTCTCACACCCCCGTCGTTCCCCAGAATACCTACACTTTGAAACAGGGGGAGCATGAGGGTTTAAGCTCATCCCCATCTCTTGCTGGGTGCTATATTTATAAATCAGGTCGGCTCCTTTATCCTCTGTCTTCTGCTGCAGTTCCATTTGAAGTGGCTGTATGTTCAGACCTCTGGGGCAGTAACACAGTCGCAGCAACGAAGGTTGACCGATCGCTTCAGAGTGACAAAACGTAAATCAGTACCAATTCCCCGTTAATATAAATCTCTGCAGTCTCTGCCACCCGGGGGAAAAGATTGCAAACCTTCCCCCGTTTACTGACCTTCAGGATATTAGCCATTGACACAGTCAGATCCTATGAGCTGCGATGAGCAGATAAAGAAGTCTGCTTCCGGTCACTTTAACGACGTGTGTGGAGAGAACCTGGTGATTCCGGTGAGGCCTCCAAACACGGACGGGAATATGCATAAACAAATGTTCAAGCGCATCTCTAAGAGCCCGACTGTGAAAACCAAGAGAGATCCGTCCGTCAACACAAATGTTAATGAATTTAAAGATAGTTCTGTGGCAAAATAAAGGCAGATGGTCAACACTGGTTGTTTATGTCATCAATCATCTGCCGTTGTCTCCCCGCGGCGGCCACCTGTTTATTGTCTCTGTGCTGTCAGAGAAATGAGATTTCACACTCGGCTTTTAGCGCCTCAGAAATGTATTCAAGTCCTCAGAATGAAAATATGTGGTTGAGAGCACAGTGAGCTGAGGTTCAGTCATCATTTGGTACAGGATATTGACTGACTTGTCTCCATTAGTCCGGCTGAGTTAGATTCAAATGTCTGACCGATGGTGGACCTCTCCGCTCATCGCTGCATCTTTTCCTCCCTTTGGGTTTTCTGACGGGTTATATCTGCATTTCGGATGCAATATATTTATTCCTATCATCGCTTTCTCTGTGTTTTCATTTCCGCGCAGCTAAAGTAGCACCTGCAAAACATCCAGAGCTGGGGAAATGAGTTGACCAATAAAGGTCATCAGTAAATGCTCACTAGTGTTTAAATGCCGGAATTACAAACAGTCTTTTCTCTCAGCCCATTCTTTCAACCCTGTCAGCCATTATAGTCACAAAACGTACACGTAATCAGAATGCAATCACTGAATGAGTCCCCCCCACGCTCTCTGGTGCACGTCAAGCTGTGGCATATTGTAAACAGCGTTGTCAGACTGGGAGGACGTCCAGTGAGTTTCATTATGTGAATTTGGAAAAAAAACAGCTGTCAGCTGAAGATGCAAACATTCATCGGGCTTAGGATCACTGTGATTTATGATTATGCATTTTATTCTTATTGAATGACGCAGTGGTGCAGTGAGAGGTTGAGGCTATGTCTGAGCGGTGGGAGCACTGGGTGGATGTGCTGCTGTTGGATGCTCGTGCAGCTAAAGATATTTTTAATATCAGCGTTTTTCAGAATTTAAATTGAGTAAATTGTTAAGACCACAGGTTGTTCATTGTCATGGTTACAACAAGGTTGTGCAGTCACGGATAAAAGAAGTCCTTTCATTTGTTGAAATATCGCCTGATCCTTGCTTCCTTTCATGTTCAGGTTTCGTGCTGGTTTCAAACAAGCCTTCCGCTGCTGCCCCTGCGTCCCTCAAGGCTCATACGAAGGCCTGGAACTCAAGTCCACTCGCTACCTGCAGACCCAGACCAGCGTTTACAAGACCAGCCGCATGGAAAGTACGGTGTCTACTGTTCTCCAGGTCAGGGACGACATGGAGCAGCCCAAAGCCAAGGCAACGGCAGCTCCGGGCCTCTGCGGAGCCCCGGCGGGGGCCCGGCCGCACAGCTCCTCCCTGGACCTGACCTCCAATGGCTCATCGTCCCGTAGCGTTTCTAAAACGGTGTCAGAGACGTCCAGTTTCTACTCCAGTAACAACCAGCAGGAATAGACAACAGACACTCAGAGAGCGGAGGGAGAGTCCGAGCCGACTGTTCACATTGCCCGCCTGTGTGTTCATGCAAAAGTACAGCGTGAATGTGTGAGCCTGTCCGCGAGTGACAGAATCTTTGATGACCACATTTCCAGCGTGTCCATTGAAAGTCCTGTCCGTGCTGCCCCGTGTAAAGTCCTCCCACTTCTGTCAGTCGACGATCAACTGGCATCAGTGTGGTCCGCTCCGTGCCACATCGTGACAGCGTTCATTTCAACAACTTGCGCACATTCCACTTCGAATGCTGAACCTTGTCACAGCAGCCTTCTCCCAGAGCAGGGAGAAGGTTCACACATCCTCACTCACACGAGCTGTGTGACTTCACACAGTCTATTTTAGAAAGGAGCTGCATCCGCGGAACAGCACGCTCTGAACGCAGCAGCCTCCTGTTTAAACAGGGCGTGTTCAGTGCGAGGACACAGGAAGTTTACAGGAGGTTCTCCTCACATGTAGCAGGGAAATCGTGTGTGTGTGTCTGTGAGAGAGAGAGAGAGAGAGAGAGAGTGATGATCAGAATGTCAGCTTCATCTCCCCGAGCAGGAGTTCCTCAATGTCAGTGCGGCCCTTCAGCTGTCGGGCTGAAGGATCACCTGCCGACATTAATGAAATGTTCTGGAAATCACCGGGGGGCTTTCATCTGAGCTCGGGGCACCGTCTCTGAAAGTGCTGGTGGTGCTTCAGATTGTGACGAGGCCAACAACGGAAGATAAACTGGCCTGTGAGTCTCCCGCTGTCCTCCTGGACTCCACTAAAGCCAGACAGCTCTGGCGGCGTTGCTGTCACAGTGACCGGCGAAGCACAGCAGATGAAACGTCTCAGTTTCCTGAAGAATCAATTCCCAACAGCTGCCCGTCGCTCTGTCTCCATCGGCCTCTGCTGGCTGTGTCCTGAATATGAGACTGAAAATGTGATATACTCAGCGAACTGCTGCTCTGCCCTCACACAGGAAACCGCTGGATTTCATTCATTCCGTTCATGTGTCTTCAGTTCCTGTGACATTTTCACTGCAGACCTGCACTCTGTGGCTCTGTGGGCGACTGGATCCATATGCCCTTGATAGAAGCTGTTTTCACAACAACGCAGCAGGAGGTCCTCCAGTGTTTTTGTTTACAGCACATTGACCCAGAGCCACAAGCTCTGTAGAAATATTTTTGCCAGATAATCAGATCCACTTTGGAATGTTTTCTTTCCTGTCTCGTGTAATCTATGCGTCTGCACTATCGCAGCTAATCCTCTGCAGGATCTTCTGCTGTGTTCTCTCGCGGCCTCACTTCAACATTATCTGGAATTCCTATTAGGAGGGCAGCCAGGGAAAGTCAGGCGTTCCCACATCAGAGAATGTCAGGACGTTCCTCGGTGTTCGGCACATGTCTCAAAGCAGCGACACTCATCATATATATTTCTAAATGTCATCCCCAAAGACACGTGTTAGTTTTAGGAGCGATGGGCTTCGCAGAGTGCAGCTCTCTAATGTGTCATCATGTGCCTTGTGGACGAGCACCATGTCTGTAAAAGGGCAAAGGGATCACAGGAGCAGCTCACTCTGCCAGGGTCCAGGAAAGGATGATTAGAAAACAGGGGCTGTGGAAGCTCGCTGTGACAATGTCTGTGGTAAACACACACACACATGCAGGAACATACTGTATTACCACAAATCTTGGCAGGAGATTTGAATGCTAGCCCAAACATTATCCGTCAGATTGACTTAATACTGTGAGAAATAGTTTTATTATTTGCAGCAAATGTGTACATTCTGTCATATGAGTCAAAGTTCCCTTGCAGTATTCCAGACAGTCCCTCGCAGCGCGTTGCAAGATTGTTTTTAATAATTCTTAAGGGAAGTTGAAGCCAGAATGTTTAACTACAAATATCCTGCAGTGAGATTAATAAGTGAATCCACACGCAGCCGTCTCTGCTCTAAACAGCGAGGCAGCATCAGACAAGGACACGAGACGATGTAAAGGAGAGAGTAAGTCCGTTTTTTGCATATGAAATAAATTCACAGGTCTGTCATTATTATGAGGATTCATATGTGAGACATATCAAGGTTGATATTCTTTGCACCACACTTGCACTCGCATATGTAACATGATCACCTGTTGACACCAATCATCATGCACACACACACACACACACACACACACACACACACCACAGCATTCATCTGCCTGACTCCAGGTCTATTCTCAGCTCACAAAGCCTGTTGTTATAAATTCCACAGTCGGCTGACATGAAACTGAGGAGAGGTGAAGCAACGGGACTTTGTTGGAATTACAATGACACTGGGTATTATATCACTTGATGCATCACGCACAGGGCTCGCCATAACATGGGCTGGGGGACACGGAAACATAATCAACATCGCTGAGGGAACGTGAGGTCAATTTCAGTGCAGGCATAAAATGAAGGGCATGGGGAAAAAAAAAAAAACATTAGACTGCATGTATAAAATATGGCCTCATCATCCCATCATGATATTCTAATATTTCATCAAGGCTTGAATGTAGAAATAATACGGCCCACTGAGCTTTTGGAAAATGAATGTCCCGGCCAAGTCATCAATTTAGAAATGACTCGGCTGCTGAAACTGCACAACTGGACTTCATGATCATAAATCTGTGGCTTTGATGGAGCCAGCGAACACATGTCCACACACCAGATTTTATGAGTGCTCATTGGAGACGCAATTCAAAACTAATTGAATTTGTAAAAGAGGCTGATTCACCACAAATTGTCTAATAATGTTTTCACAAATGCACATTAGGTTGGACAGTGGCTAGGCCCGGAACCAGTGCATATCCAGTTTCCTATGAGATTAGGAACACGAGTCAGAGCAGGCCCTGTAAAAACAACAAATCCAATTGAATTCAGTAAAAGACAGCGGGACCTATCCTGAGTGCAACACAAGGGCCTCTGGTCGTTTCAGAAGAGGAACTGAATTCTTTCCTTCCTACTCACATGCTTTAATTAGCAAATAAATCCCTTCTTTAATTGAGGTGTGGTCTAGTAAATGTTGGTGCATTTCTACCACGAGGAGCTTTTCAGCTCTTTATTGGAGCACTCAGTCACGGAAAGAAAGGTAGACTCTGCTTGTTACACACAGTTTCCCCCTTCACCATTCATGACAGTAAGATGATTGATTTGATTCTTTTGAGAAATGTTCTCATGACTGAAATGAAGTAGTTATTTTGACATGTCTATTTGAGAGACTTTGTTCAGAGGATTGTTTTGGTTTGCCATCGCCATCCATCAACCCATCGATAGTGTTGCTGTTGTTAAGCTTTGTGTCCCTGACATCACCTCGCTGCCCCTGACCTCCAGCAGAGTGTCCTAACCAGATGTCCTACCTTCCCTCTGCTCCCTCCTGAAGTTGAACTCCTGAACTCCTTCGTCTAGCTCTATACAGCTGAGCACAGCCATCTGACAGCGAAAACAGATCGTGGCCGTTTGTATCCATGACCTCATTCTTTCAGTCCTGACCCTGAGCTTGTGACCATAGTTGACTTGCAATCAGGAGCCTTGGAGCTCAGTCCTTTCTTCACTGCAGTGGTCTGAGACGACGCCTGCTGCGCTCCTGCTCACGGCTCTGTCCTGATCCAGCTTCCCCACCCTCCTGAACGAGACTCTGAGTTACCAACACTCCCTCACATCCACCCTGGAGAGAACAATCCTTTCCCTGGACTTGGTGCTGACTCTCGTCCCGACCACTTTGAAAAACTGGATTCAAATCTACGAAGGTGCTGCTCAAAAGAAGTCACGTCCTGATGTAGCCAACCACAACATTCTCATGAGATTGTGATTTATGGATTCACACTGTGTCTGAGTATGTGCATGTGTGCGTGCACCTGATAGTGTTTGCAACAACATTCCAACAGTGGGTTTGGTGTCAGAGCAAAGCGACACGACTTCCCCACACTTCTCAAAATCTTGATATTATGAGCAAAGAAAACTCTAATGTAGCATCAGTCGTCTGCACCAGAGAGGAAGAGGAAGAGTAGCACACAGTGACTTCAGATGGTTTTCATTTGACTGCCGCACGCTGGTAACCAATAAGGCAGCAATCATCCACGAGTATATTCCCGCATCCGCCCATCACTTGGAGGGGTCAAGTGCAGCAGGTGAACGAGGGGCTGGGGGGGGGGGGTTAATGAATGTCTAATCAACTTTGTTCAACGAGTGCTCCTTAAATGAACGTACTCCAGGTGCTCGCTCTCGCTGCCTCTGATGAGGGCTGTAGCGATGGAGACAAAAGATGCCAGCTTGTTGCTGAGAAGAGGCGCCAGGCAGGCGCCACGGTGGGATGAATGGTCTCATCAGCACCATCTCTTCCTGTGTTTCCATCCATCGCTCGCTCTCCAATCATGCTAATTACAGTGAAGGAGTCCAGGCAGGCGCATGCAGAAACGCCTCACGCACACACGAGGACACGCAAACATGTGCTTGCAGGACTCAGCATTAACTGTGGTGAGGATCTAAAGGCTCAACACGTCAGTGACACTGGGGCACGCTCAAGTCAATTAGTTTTGAGAGCGCCACCCACTCCTCACGTCGGTGTGTCACCTAGAGAGCACTTCATTCATTAGATGTTGACACAGATACAGTGGGTGGCGCTTCATCCAGAGTGAACGCATCACGTGAGCCGCTTTATAAGAACGCTTCTCAGTGTTAAAAAAAAATTTAAAAAAATGTGAGTGCAGCGCTTTAGCTGAGGCTCAGCATCGTATTCTGAGAATAGTCGACGTACAGTTCTCTGTTTCTCTCACCTTGTACAAAATGCCCATGTTTCTTGAACGTGGCGCTCTGAGCTGAAAAGAAACCCTTTAGCGGTGATATCGATATATCTATGTGTGTATCTGTGTCGTGTTGTGAAATGAATTAACCCATGAGAAGACGTACAGCGCCGCACCAGGAGGAACTCATGACTGTGGGGGCGTCTCACAGTACCAGTGCCTGCTACGATACAAATATTAATATATACAAATCTATCTGCCGCTTGGCTGAGGATGAGCCACTTGTTATTAGTTTAGTCACGTGCGCTGTTTTATGCTTCTCCTGTAGCCTGGCGCTGTGGTCCGCTGAACCACAGCGCCATTTGTCTTTCTGCCGTCAGTGAAAGTGTTGCAGTGTTGAGGTAATGGGTCGTGTTCATTAGATGTAAACCTTTAAGTTGAAGGACGAGGTAGGTGAAGTACTATATGTTTCTTATCATCAACAGATTCACCCTCTTCTTTGATTTAATTCATCCTGGTAGCCACGTTGGTTTGTAATTGTTTGGAAAAGTTACTTTGGTTGGATCTAAGAGAAACATATTTGTGATCTGGTATGATATGGTCATTTTTTGACATGGCGATGTTCATCAGTCAAAGCATTTTCTTGTATCGGTGTTATGCGTGCTGCTGTCGTGCCTGCTTATCACTGAACGTGAATGAGACTGTAATAGCATTTTAAAATATCTGTTTCTCCAAACGTTCTGTCATGTTTTTGTCATTTGAAGGAGAAAAAACCCCAACACTTAATCTTGTGTAATTTCTTGTGTTTTCTGCTCTGAGGCGACTGTAACTGTTACTGCCTCCATTAGCCAAGTCACATTTACTGTACAGTGGGTGTATTTATCTGTGCTCTTTGCCAAAGTTGAAGTACATTTTATTGTCTTCTATTAAAGAAAGAATAATTACTGTATTGCACATGCACCACATGTGGTTTTTGGGATAGATTGGGCGAGCAAAGATCCACCTGTTGTGTTGAGCCGTTGTTTACTGGGGATGGAGGAGGCCTTGGAAATGGCCTGTGGCTGCATCGTTCTACACATGCAGCCTCTGAAGGGTGCACGTTGGAATTGATTCCTCTGCACATCAAAGAACACTTGTGGTACAAGGACAGAAACAAACATCTGGCACATGAAGTGCAGTGCACAGTCACTAATGTCGAGGGAGATTACACGCCACATCAAAACCTCGGTTCACTCTGTAGGCTCACTTTCTCTCTTTGTGAACACTGACCTTCAGTTCACAGGGATGAGGAAGAAGTAGAGAGGACATCTGGGAGAGTGTGTGTGTGCATATGATTAAATAGGCAAAAAACAGAGGCTGAGCGCGTCGGTGTCAGATAAAAACACAGCGTGTCCTGCACTGGACCTTTGGTTCGAGCACACTGTGCATTGTGAAGCTGAGCTGCCTGGATGGGCCCGTCTGTTTCCTGACATCCCGTCTTTGTAAATGTCACCGCAGAAATTAAATCTAAACATGGATTTACAAGCAAGTAACTGCTGAAGCCAATTTGAAGAAACATGACATGAAATAGCAGCAGAGTGGGAGGACGATGGCAGTGGGGTGAAAAGACAGTTGATGATGACATGAATTCCGTCAGGAGAAGAGGAGGAGATGAGGTGAGGGAGGGGCACCGCGGGGACCTTGACAGAACAGAGACGCGTGCCAGGATATAATTTTGGAGAGTAAGAGGATCACATGCATGAGCCGAAACTAAAAAAAGAGAGAAAGGCATTTTAGAAGTATGGATGTAACCATTCACATCTCAGGCGTCCCATCAGTCCCAGAGTTACACCTGCAGCTCGGCTGCTCATGAATATACATCCGTCCGTCTTCCCATTCGGTGCCAAGTATCCCAACGTGTGCAGGTTAGGCAGAGACAAGCTGAAGACGGTCTGTCCATCACAGAGATGGAAGATGAGACGAATGTGTTTGCAAATGAATCCCTTTGACCTCACATGTGTAATAAGGCTCCCGGCCAGAACACATCTCCAGTGCCCCCTAGCTGTGACACCAAGTACCTAGCTCTATCGTTTCATCCACCTAAAATTTGCTCAGCGTCTGTTCTGCCTGTGTCATTCAAAAACAACAACAAACTGGGACTCAGTGGCGAGACCAGGAACAGGAGCTGCTATAGTGCGAATAAGAAGTTGGGTTTATAAATGTAAAGTTGTTCTTATTTCACGTCACCAAAGGTCAATACAGGTGTTAGCAGTGTGTGTGTGTGTGTGTGTGTGTGTGTGTGTGTGTGTGTGTGTCAGAGAGAGAGAGAGAGAACTGTGGCAGGTGGTGGAGAGCTGAGTGGCTTCCTCAGAGAGGAGGGTGTGTCTCCAGAGACAAACTGAAGGATTATCATTTCATCTCACTGTCAGCTGCATAGCTGCTGCACACATGGAGAACATAATCACATTGAGGCCAGGAGTACCACCACACACACACACACACACGAAACAACTATAATAATGTGGAGGCTCCTGGAGGACACAAGAGACAGAGCTGAGCATCCACACAGGAAAGGGAGCTGGAGGCCAGCAGACCAAAGCTGGCCGCTGTTAGGAGAGCTGTGACTTTATCTTGATTTAATAAAGCATGGTGAAGGGGGGGTGTCCCCTGAACTCTGCGCCTTATCGTCTGAGTTCTGATGCTTCGAGGCTTTTGGTTATTTTACTTATTTATAGCAGGTAAACTTTGGCGTTTTCTTTGTGCTGTGTGATCTATTTACTATTGCTACATCAATTATTTATAACAATTCATAGTTTTTTTCCAAAGCCAATAGTAATCTTTTAACAGTGAAATTAAATTAATTTTAAAAATATGGCCGAGCAGCTTTAGTGTCACTGCAAAGAAAAGGACGATCAGTCTGAGGATCACAAGCCACACCAGAGGTCTTTCGGTGTAAAATAACAAATGGCACCAAATGTAATATCCCAGTCCAGTGATCACAGTGAGACTCAAGCCACCAATTTACACCCGCTCATTAACAGTCCCGTGCTTCTGTGAAGGGCAAGAGGCTTCTTGCGAGGGTTCAAGGAAAATTAGAAAAATCATTTTCTGCTTGAAAACAACTGAGACTTGGTTTGGCTCAGTGGATTCAGTTTTGATGTGGATCATCACTCTCCATTCCCTCCGCTCAGTGCCAGGAATACAAACGTCCTCTCACTCGCAGACACTGCTGAGGCGTCAGCGCTGCATGTGCTGCAGCACAGGTGAGAACAAAATGTGGTTGTTCTTTCTTGACTTGAAATATGGAGCACTTTCAACAATGATTTCAGATTTCAGAAGCTTGATTTCAGTCTCCTGTCTTACTGCTAAATATGAAGCGTTACCTCACCTCATCTCATCTGAGACTTAAGACAAGAAACACAGGAACTACAGTCAGATCCATCAGACCATTGGTTACCTGCATTTCCACCATGGTCTACAGAGTCCCAAACAAACCCATCCAGTCCACCAGGTGGTGGTAATGCAGAACACTACATTGGTGAGTGGGTGTTCACCACGTACATAAAAAGCATCATTTAGAAAGCTAAGCTGTCATGGTCGAATCATATGTAATCATTAGTGTTATTAGTTTATTAGTCTGTTGGGAAAAGGTTTCAATGAATCAGTGTAGTATCGGCATGTTCCACTTGCCATTTGATGGGGGTCCCCTCTTAATAATACAACATCCTGACCATCGATTGTTTCTTGCACAGGAAACCCACTGAACACTTCACTATTCAAACAGCACGACAGCTGCTAAAGGAATGTGGAAAACAGCAACTGTCCCCTTGAAACAATTACAAATTCATAAAACTGCAGTGACTGAAGCCAAGTCAATTACATTAATCAGAAGCTTTCAGTGAATTTATGGAAATGCACTGCGCCTGCTGACGGTTGCCACTGTGACTGATGCAACGCAGCTCTCAACCCTGCAGACGCTGCCGGAGCCTCAGCTCCCGTGTTCTGCTGCTTCTCTTGCACTGGTTGATGACTGGAGGAAAATCATCAGGCCTGGGGTTACTATAAAGCTGGGTCCGGACTTTGAGACAATCCTAAATACTGATCAATTCAGAACAGTGTATAAGCTGCACTCACATTTCAGAGAACAAAGTGTGTACGTACGAATACGTTGCTCTTTCCTTCCATTGGTTTTCTCCTTCTCTCAGGGAGAGGCAAAACTCAAAATGACAACAACACCAGTTTTCATTTAATGCTTATTTGTCCTCTAATCGATGTGGCAGCACATGCTAACAAGAGCCGCCTCCGGTCCGTGCTCGCATCGTTTAAAGCTCTTGTCAGATCATTTTCCAACAGGCCTTTAACGACCTTGGCAAGTTGGAAAATGGAATTGGGCGCCGGTCTTTCTTCTTCAAGCGATCTCACTTTCCGCGTGTTTGATATCAACCTGAACGCAGAGGGAAAACTGTGAAAATATATTTCAAACTATTTTACTTTGAAATTAGAGATCTGCTTGTCCTGATATTGTCTCTCTCAGCGGGTGCAGTGGCGTTGAAGTGAAGTTAGTCTGTTGTTTTCTCTATTGTAAAGTTTATTTTACTCTGCCATGAACATGTTTTAAGTTTTAAGTTTTTAAGTCAGAAAGTACCTGAAACTTTCTGACTCTATCTCAGGAGCGCAGCATTGGAACTGTGTATCTGGGTTATGATCAATCCCTTGTTGCCAATTATGTCAACCCCAAGATGACCGATCACAAAAGGCATGTCACACAACTGCATCACGGCACTATTTCAGCAACAGGAGAGATTTCAGGATGACGACATGCTGACTCAATGTGGTTCTCGATGAGGCAGTGCTGACTCCCTGACATCCAGTGACAGATACTGGACCCACAAACCATAAAACCTGCTCAGATCGGAGCTGCAGAGCCAGTCAACAGGACAAATGCAGAGTGCACTCTACACCTTAATTAATTTGAGCCAGAGCATAATTGCTACAATTCCATCTCCTCTCACGTCTTTGGAATTTGCCGTTGCTAAGGCACAACTCGTAAATACGTGTGGAGTAGCAACAGTGGCCCACAGAGAGGAAGACATGACCAAAACGACGTTAGCATGCGCGTCGTGATGAGCTCTTCAGGGGTAAAAGCCCTGATCTCAATTAGAAGAGGCACAATGTAAGTAGCTGAGAGCAGGTCATCAGGGATATGCTAACTTTTACATTAATTATCACAACAGGGCTAAGGGTTTTAAAAGGTAGCGACAGACAGCATAACCTGAGGTGCATTGCAGTAAGTTTTCTTATGCTTTGCTATCATCCAGCTCATAAGAGGTAAGAAGCATTTTAAAACAATTTTAAATAAAAACATTAACCAGAGCCAAAACTGGACCATATATTTCCATTAACCCAACTACAGCAAAGCTTCCAAACCAGGATTAACTTTTTGAGAGCCGACCAATGTTGTTAACTTTTCAAACAAAATACAGTACACAGAGCCTGCTTTCATATATTTATTGAACGGATGTTCAGTTTGTCTTACTTTTCAAAAATATGCTTCCGACACACACATTCACACACAGACCACAAAAACCACTCACATTCATGAAATAATAGACATACGCAGGCACACAGGCACTCAGACACTGCTGTCGTCACTGACCTTTAACTCGTTGTATATCACAGCTACAGGGAGACTCAACACAAGGTATGAAACAAAAAAGCGGGAGGAAACGCGACCAGGAAGAGCCGGGTGCCTTGAGACTTCGTGGTTCATGATCTGTCTCAGGGTTTTGGCTAGTTAGAGAACCAGAATCCATATTATTTCAAAGTGTGACATACTGTGTGTGTCTGCTACAGAACACTGGGTTTGTGATGTGTTTGCTTTCAACTAAAAGCAGCCGCCTGTTGCTGCTGGAAGCGACACCGATGGTGGGAGCAGAGCGGGCTTGAACCCACACAGCGCGCTGACAGGTGCACTTCACAGCGCCGAGAGGATCCGCAGCCTCACCACGACACGCTGAGTGTGGCTCGAGCTGTGTGTGCCACGAGCTGTGGAGGATGAGCGGAGAATGGGGGTCCGCACTCTCTGCAGAGTTTGTCTTTTACGCAGGCACAGCACCACGGGAGTTCACAACAACACAGAAGTCTCTGGAGCGTTCGGCTCAGGGGTGGCGCCGCAGGCAGGGGCAGGATGCTGCACGTTTTTGTTTACAGCACATCAACACCAGTGTCACAGCTTTATAGAGTACTAGAATTTAGTTTATTACCCAGAATTTATGCATATATGTACAGACACTACAGGAGTCAGACCAGTATCTCCAGAAAGAATGAAGTAATATTAGAAACTAAAGTAAAGAAATGGATAATAGTTTCTCTCTCTCCCTATAGCTCTCTCGCTCTCTCTCTCACACACACACTGAGTTACTGCAAGTGGGTTGGTTCATTCAACACAACAGTTTTCACCAAACCATTCTTTCACCCTAATCCCAGCCCAAGGCGTTGAGCTGCCTCAAGATGAAAATAAAATGAAAACAGGTCCAGGAAAATATATTTCCTGTATGGCAAATTAAACAACATCAACTGTTGGAAGATAAACGCTGTATTTGGCATTAAACTGCCTGAAGGCACACTCAACACAAGCCTTCCGTCACGATGTCGATTAAAACAAAATGTAAATGCAAACAGTTCTGTGATAAGCTGAGAGAGGGTAGTTTGAAGGTATTTCAGCCGAGACATGCACATTCAATTGTTGCAGGTGGCTCCAGTTTCTCTCCATTCTCTCCATTGGCTGACATGCACCTCCCACCTCCACATCTCAACTCCGTTATACGTTCAAAACAAGTCAAGTGAGGAGAAGCTTCTGGCAGAGGGCAGATGAGAGGTGGTGTGGGCTGAGGTCTCATTATTCATTTCACAAAAACATTTCCTTCATTGTTTGGGAATCACACTGCCAGCTGCCAGAACAGGCGATTTGTCAGCCGGGCCGTAATGTCAAACAAACAGAACGCCGATCATCTCCTTTTAGAAATGTTTTTACGTTGGCCCTGGAACAGCCAGCTGGCCACAACGCTGGTGAGCAGAGACAAATCCAACGGGCCTCTGTTCGTAAATATTGTGTGAGCTCCACTCAGACTGAGTTTAAAACAAAATGCACGTGCATATAATTCACAGCATACTCACGAGTTCCGGGTGGGGTGAAGGGGAAAAGGGACATGCAGGAGATCGGGTCTCACAGGGCAAGGGCAGGGAAAATGGCGGTGCGTTGGTAAAGGTGATGGCAAGGTGAAGGTAAAGATTCAAACAGGGGAAGAAGAAAACAGCAGGGCCGTCGCTGCACAAGTACACTCCCTTGTACTTGTGTACAAGATTATAAAAACTCAGTCAACGTGTAGTCGATACTTTATAAACTTCGGCTGTTCTCCTCTCGAAGCTTTAGCGTCTCCTCTCCTGACCCTTACGCCACACTCACGCTACCCCGTAGCGCTAGTCCCGCCCCCTTACAGTTACTCTACTCTGATTGGACCACGAGTCCTCGAACATCCAATAAAAACAACGGATTTCAATGAGTGACAGAACCAAACAGACAACAAGTTAGTGCAACAATAACCACTTCTCCTCTTCTCCTTTTCTGTACAAAACAGATACTTAGGTTAACTTAATAAACTCAAAACCATACAAACAAATTTACAGTCAAAAATAAAATATTACACTACATTATAGCTAATTTAACTCGAATTCTCTTTTTTACTGGTAAATAGTTCCAAATATAAATATTATATTTTGAATCTTAATTTAATCTAATTTTATTCAGTTCATATTTTAGCCAATTATTTTCATATTATAAATACTTTTGCTACTTTTAACTATCAGTGCTTTTTTTATTAGTACATTTATTTAAAATTTTAGATTTGTTTTATGCACTGCTCTCTTATTTTAGACAGGGCTACATTAAAATGGCAAACAACAAAGCTCGGCTGTCAGATAATATGCAAACTGTTTATGACCTGTTCGTACTTGCTCACTCATTTTCTCAATGTTTTCATTTTGAGTTGTGTATCTTCCAAACGAGAAAAATCCCTCTTGCAAACGTTTACTCGGCAGCTCGCAGCTAGCCATGCCAGATAAGTGTGATTGCAGCAGCTGATTCTGTGGTGATTTGAAATGGGTTGTTCTGGAATCTGGTCGATCAGCCAATCTTTGTGCACAACACATTTTCATTTCTGATGCGCTCCAGGAGTCAAAATACAAAATAAGAGTCTGAACTTTGTCAGCAGGCTTTGCCTTCTATTACTATTCACTTTATGCAGTGTACAGAACTGTTAATTGTGTGTGTGTGTGTGTGTCAAGCAACTACAGACAGGAACTGCTGCAGATGTTCCTGATTCATATTTAGCTGTGACCCCATGGAAATCGCCCGTGCTTGATGATGTTGGTGCCATCCATTGACTATTCAAGTCCTTCAGAACTAAAAGAATCAAAGATGTATTCATGCAGCCAACCTTTCAGAACACGACAGCCTGGGTCTGATGCTGTCACCCCCGGGAGGTGAGGGAGGTGACACAAAGCCACAAAGGAAAGGGATGAAAGAGGGACGAACGGGGCGACTGGAGCACGATGTCTGCTGAGTTACACACATCATTCATTCTCTTTCCGTGTCATTGTTCTCCCCATGTCATTCCATGCACCTTGCGAGCTCATATTAAAAAGCACTGATGGACTGTGCCTGCCTGCAGACGACTGTCTGACGCGACCGATGCAATTTCTGTGTCTTTTTTTTTTCTTTCTTCTTCAGCCCACTGTCAGAACAAGCTGCTGTACAATTCCACCATCCTCTTTTTAAAATTCAAAGAGCATCTGCTGGAAACAGTTTCTTGCCACAGTCAATTGTTTCTGTTTAAGTTGCCTCTGATTTCCTCACCAGCAGATGAGCAGCTGGCTCCAAATGTCAACACCTTGTACAGAGACTGTGAGGAATCAAAAGGATTTACTGCAAAGATGACTGGAAGGAGCATACTGACAGAAGTAAGGTCGTATAATAATAAATGCATTAAGAAGACATAAATAATAAAGCTGCCTGTTTGGAACAGACTTCAGGAGAAATACTTGTGACTCCTCAAACAGGTCGACAGTTTGCTCTGTAGCACACTGCACTTTTATTGTGTGTCAGATGTTGGGCACACAGCTATGGTCTATGGTGCATGTTGCGGTGAAATCACTTTGTGGTCATCCTACCTGGTTTATCTGCAGTGGAGGTTTTATCTCAAATGTGTCTTCAAATCGTTCGCTATTCTAGTTAAACTGCCCAAACCCTCCAACATCCATGACATCCCATATGTCTTAATTACAAGTGTTCCAGGGACAAGATGTATTCAGGGGGTCTTGTGACCTCACGTACATGACTCAACAAAACAATAATTAACATTACAAATACCAGTCAGACTGGTAATAACTGAGATTTCTTTATTTCCCTCATCCATCTTAAATCACAGTCAATGAGGCCATAACACGTTGTGTGATGTGTGATTCATTGAATAATTACGTTCTTATTGTATTTTTTACAAACTTTATTGGAAACGGGGTGAAGCTCTGGTTGATTGCACTCTGAAATGAATTTATTTCCAGAGCTGTCTTAAAGAAAGACGAATGATCTCGGTACTAATGGGGAGCTCAGGCTTCTTGTCGTTATGTTGCAGAAATAAAGACGCTACAGTTGAAGGTGCAGACTTCTCCCCAGACTGGATATTATGAAAACGTTTTACCAGATGAAGAGACATGTAATATTCAGTGATTTGCGTTGATTTATGGATTCAAACCCCCACTCCTGTTAGAATCCAAATGAGCTTTTATATATCAGCCAAATCAAATAAGAGCGAATGATTTCAGCGTTACCAACACACCTTGTGTCTGTTCGCCTCTTATTACCATTTTATCAGCCACAAATCCAGTGTGGATATGCTTCAGCAAACACATATCATCTCATTAGAAATGCAGAGCTGAGCCGATCAGGAGCAGATCCTGAGCACGGGTGATGGAGGTGAGGTGGAAGTGGAAATCGATTCAGCATCATAGAAAGAGAGGGGTCATTTCCAGATGGTAAATGTTAATCCGACACAAAGTAGATATAAACAAAGCTAATAAGTCCTAATTCGCATCTGGAGATCACTGGACTCATCAAAGACCGTCCTTGGCCCAAGTCAATGAGAAGTAAATGGACTGCTTCATGCCTCAGCCACAACTTTCAACACTTCAAAGAAATCAATTGAAATCCGTCGAGTAAAGCAATTAATAATATTTCCGGCGTCATTCAGAAGTAATTTATTCAGAGAACCGTTCTGTCACTTGGTTTGACGCTAGCGTTCTACATTATAGAGGCTGAAATCTGTTCTTCAGTCGTAAACACGTCCATTAAGCAAATTGAGATGGTTTGAGGTGTCAGCTACGCATCCGAGTAAACATACGTGTGTGCCATTACGCAGCTGTGCACACCTTTTTCTGCGCATTTGATGTGAGTCACGCCAAGCACGCCAGCGGCACAGAGCTCGTGTCCCCTCATCTGCCATCTTTCCAGAATAGCGAGCGGCTCATCACAATGACATGCCATCGATTAGCCATGACAGTGAGCGTGGGACAATCCGCTCCGCGCAGCGTGAGGACACCTGTGGCTCGCAATTGTCTGTCTACAAAAAAGGGAAAGGAATAGAAAAATCAGGAATAAAGAAAAAAAAATCGATCATTGCTGTACACGTAGGTGGGTTTTTTTATATGTGCATTTCTAAAGTCAAAGGCAAATGAAAATTGATTAAATTCACAATAGAGAGGTGTGAACCTGATAAAATGGACATGTGTTTTCCATGTGCAGCTAGAAAAACATCAGTTACCGATGACAATTGGCAAAAAATGATTTGTGTACAATGATTTGTGTTATTGTCCACGAAAGCGTTGATCCACTGTGTGCTGACCTTCATTTCTGAGAGCAGCACACACCTGTACGTTAGCAAGGCTCAAACCAACATGTTATCTGAGTGACAGCAAAATATTTACCAGAGCTAAAGAGAAAGAAAATTCTGCATTCATTAGAAAACCTGCAATCCACAATTATCCTAATGAAATGTGTTATGGACTACAAGCTTCATAATAATGGCCACGTAAAGATAACCGCCCATTTTCTTTTAGTTTGGGTTTATACAGTTGTAGTTTCTCCTCATAAATGACTGGTTCCTCCATTTTTTGGTTTCTGAGGAGGTGTCACACTCATCTGCTCGAGTGATTTCACGAGGCTTCCTCTCACACTTTTCATCTCACGCCCACCTGTTTGTCTGTCATTACTGCGACTCAGGATAGTAAAATCCTACGTGTTTGAAACCTTTCATTTCACCCACCATCATCTTCCTTCATGCAGAGATGGATCCGCTCCTGCGGGAGGCAGAGTATTTGTCATACAAAAAGGCAAATGTAGCAGACTTCTTAATGAGTGGAATATTCAGTCCAGCAGAAATGCCGTCCGTCAGCCCTGAACCATATGATCCTCCGTCGTATTCATGAGGGAGAGGTGCACATCAAGGCAAAATAAATCCACTCCGGGCTTGGAAATGCGTGACGATTAGTGTGTAATATTGCACCATACGCTGAATGAAAACCCCTCTGAGTCTTTAGTACAGTCCCACGAATTAGGTTAATTAAAGTCATTAAGGGCCCATTGTTTCCTCATCCGCACATCCAAGCCCCCAGGAGCTGAGATCAGGAAAAGATTCTCAGTGTCTGAACTAAACAAGCCGTATCCAGCAGACGCCATAACAGTCCTTTCACACGTGCATTTGCTGCTACATTTATCGTTCAGGGTTCTGCAGCTCGTGGGTTCGATTCCCGGGCTGAGGCAGCAGGGCCTTTCTGTGTGGAGTTTGTATGTTCTCACAAGTGGTTGAAGATGCTCACCTGTCCACCTACTCCTGAGGGACATAGTCCACTATAGAGTGAGTGTGCCATTACGCTGTGGCTTTTATTGGAGGAGTGAGGGTGAATGTGTTTGGACTCATCACACTCCTGCACATTGATGCCTATCACCTCAGGGTGTTCATGACATCGAACATGGAACAGCATGGGTACGAATACACAGATTCTACATTCTCAAAAAAAGAGTTCATGCAAGTTTCAGCAGGTTCACATGAGTTTGTTGGGATGTTGGTGTGGAGGAGGAACTTTTGTTGTTGGGCTGCTTGTTTGTTGTGATGTTTTAAGATATAAGCTATAAGCCCTTCTCCATATCTCGGTACCTTTTACAGAGGACCCTTTGTTCAAGTTTGCATCACCTCAGGCAAATAAGAGCTCGACAGTTTCCTGCTGGAACTCGAACGGTGATTGATGAGAGCCGTGGGACTCAAGCGAGACGAAGGTTGAAAGACGCCTTGGAGCTGAGAAGAGCAACAAAGCAAAGAACTATTTTCTGTAAACACACCTTGTTATTTCAAAACAATGTTTATGAAATTGAGCTTTTTTTTCCATGGACTGACCTCGTGACCACACCGTCAAGACGAGGCAGCTTCCAGTGCTGGACTTTGCCTGTCGCCTGCCTAAATGAGCGGCTATTTTTGAAAGAGCTCCTATCAGCTGTCATATTAATCAGGTTTAACACTAAATTAAAAATTAACAATTCAGTGTTTTTACAATGTACTTTTACGACACTTTAACATTAACGTCTGGCTTCAAACCAACCGCAGCCCATTCAGTGCAGTGTGGGCGCCGTGCTCAAGGGCACCTTTGCAATCTTCGTTGAAATAAACATATATAATTCATCCACGTGATAAAAGTGAAGGTTGTCCTTATTGGCACCAAAGCCTCCTTATTAAAATCATACAGTTTTTCCTGCAGTATTAATAACTCTTCAGTGTCTCCCTCCCCTCAGGTTAAGAGTCTTTACAACCTTACATCAATAACGTTCTTCCAGCTGCGTCAGATCACTGGAGGACGTTTAAAGCTGTGTTGAAAGCCTCCATTCTCCTCCAGTGCGTTCCCTGCTGCCAGTGTCTGGACCTGGAGCGTCATCCACGCTTAGCCAGCACACACAACGTCTTCAGGGGGATTTTTAGTTGATTTTCTCTCACTTACATTGCAGTGACTTGGTAAAACATGGTTGAGTAATCTTGCAAGTGTAAAGATGCAGCACAAAATAGAAAGCATGATTTCAGTAACATGTGCAATCAGTAGCCTACAATCAGCCCCATAGCCGTGTGGCTATTCTGGTTTGAAACAACTGTTTATAATCAGAAACGAATTCATCTTCGTCATCACACTGGCACCCAGCCGGGATCGTTGCTATCAAGGACCATGAAACCCCTCAAGAGCCTCTCCAAATTATTCAGCTCATAAATCATGCTTACCTTTTGGCTCAAACTCATGGAGGTGATGATGATGAAGCCACTCACGGCTGCCTCTTGCCAAACAGCCTGCTCCCAACTCATCATTAGTTGCTTCCAGTTCTAAGGGACACAGTGTCTGTGATTGGTTTTTCCTTTTATTTTATTCTTTGTCATTCCTCCTGCCCATAAGGAGGCACACAGAGATAACACCGAGGGACATGTAGGTTTAAAAAGATATTTGATGTCATGAGGATATTCTTTATTTTGAAGGAATTCTCTTCCTGGCCTTGCTGAGCGTCGATGAATGTTTGCAGCCATTGTCATTTCTGCTCAGCTTTACATTTGCTGTCATTGCTCTTTGAGGGCCGCTGCACCTTCTGCAGCTCAGGGAATTTCATCATCTCTTCCAGGAGCCGGGTTTGGATGACTGCTGTGACACGGCAGCTTTAGTCGGTGGCAGGAGCTGTCTCCAGTGATTTTCATTCTCAGCGTCGACCCTTTACAGTCGCTTGTGTCACAGACTTACGATGCTTCCTGATGGCGAAGGGAGAAAGCTTACAATTCCTCTTGACTTTCTAAATAACTGGGCCCAATAGCTCCAATTCCCATCATGAAATAGTCTGTTTCAGGGTTTGTGACACAAAAACATCACACTAAAATGGCTCCACATGCTCCACACTCTGAGGGGGCTGGCACAGAGGTCTGCTGACTCTGTGATCTCCTCTGCTCTGTATCTGTTTGGCCACTGGACTTAATAAATGAAATCTCTCTGTAATCTCCTTGAAATGACGACAACAACCCTCCAAACAAACCAGGTCACATTAGCTTCAACTCAGCCTGGAACAGGTCTGCAGGGCTGTTCCCTTTATTTCTCGTCTCACACGTCACTCGCACCTCCGGTCATATCATCATGGCGGGGTTTGCTCTCCGTGGCACTGATGCACCAGCGATTATCGCTATTAGGTGGGCTGCTGGTTAGTGTAACACAAAGAGCACGTCACATACACACACCGCCCCCCCCCCCAACAGAGATGTCACCAAAGCGCTGCCAGTCATATCAGTCAGCGCACTGAAGTTAATTGCCACGGCTCAGCATGCCACAACATAATGAGAGGAGCCTCCTCGGGCCCACATGGAGCGAAATGTCAGCTGACCGCACGGAGGTGAAGCCCATTAAACACTAATGGGGGGGGAAGGTGGAGGTTCATGCATTTTTTACAGACTTGCTGTAAAGGCTGTGATGTATGTTGAATGTGATTATACGTGTTTCTACGATTCTACGGGAACATTTCAAATTCATGGGCTGCATCTGATTATATTTAAAGGGAAAATCCAGGTTTTTATAACCCGGGGCATCTTTCCTATTGGTTGTAAAATTAGAATTTATTCATAAATGAAGTTACCAATAATGACCATATGTTATTTTCCTATATTGTAGAATCATTATTTGTTTATACTTTCCTGGATAGTAAGAAATATGATGGATATTTTCTTGACAGTTTTTTTTCCACCTCTATCGATTTGCTGTCTTTATTGACTTTCCTTCAAATCATCCTCAGAGGAGCAGATCGGTTTAACCTGATGTTCCACTCGTACTTTATGTTTCTGGCTTAAGGAAGATGCTACATAACGAGAACATTTCAGTATTCTATTTAACTAAGAGATATGACAGAGCAAATACAAAAATGAAACTTTTAGGATTTGAGTTCTGTTTCTGATAAATCCATGCCTCCCTCAGGATGACTTGGGATCATGTTTGTGATCCTTCCCCGATTCCTTTAAACATTTTTTTCCTGGCAGTGTCACCAGTCTGAGTTGTACAATGAAATGTACACAGTGCACAACAAAACTTCACACTTGGCCCCAGTGTGACTGGGAATGGGTTTTCACACTGTGGGCGGACTCACTGCTGGATCCCTCAACTTCAACACCCTGCAAGTAAATGAGTGCAGTTCAAAGGGAAACGGGGGAGGGAGCGTTTGAGTCGCGTGGCAAGTGTTCGCAAAGTGATGTTGATTCGAAATGTTTGCTCTGGCTTTAAACAGAAGTTAGGAGCCACAGTAATTGGGAAAATCTGGCATGGCTGATTAAAATTAACACGCTGAAGTACAGAATGACCCACAAAGACCCTATGGAAGCCTGCTCCTTCACTTACAGTATATGTGTGTCTTGTTAATAAGGGAAAAGAAGTTAAAACACAAGATCATCTTACACATAATTTAAGAAGACAGGATTTGTACGTTCATCTCATTATTAGTCTTTATTTAACCAGGTTCATGCCACTGAGTTGACAAATCAGCAGCAGCAAGAACTTCAGAATCACCTTTATCGGCCAAGTAAGTTATGTTTATGTTTATATTCTTTACACTGAGGATTTGTATTTTCAGCCTGTACGGAGTGCACATTAGAGTTACACTTGTTATATATATATATTGTTATAAAGTGCTCCGTCTTCACCAAGTAGCTGCTGACTGCGTCTGAGCTGTGCCTAGAAGCAACTGGGTGTACAGAGTCAGAGCCCCTTTAAACTGCTGTGCACAGATCAATGAGCAGAAACACTGAACAGAATAAAACCATAAAACCAACTCTGTTTCCTGCAGGATGGTACAAATCACTGCGCTGCAGAGCTGAACTCATCACCTGCATCACACCACTGTTGTTATCACTAATGTAGTTTAATGCTGTGTTAAAGATTTTTTTTCTTCTTTTTAATGGTTTTCATTGTAATTCCATGTGCATAAGGAAACCAAGTTGATAATATCAGGAATATTTCCCAGCATTAAAAACAGATTTTGACTGACTGCCATGTTCAGCTCCGGAGGTGAAAGCGTAATAGATAACATACAATGACCCGCACAAATGAAGATACAGTGTGCAGCCGCGCAAAGCTGCTCATTGTGTGACATTATATCTCAGAGCTCTGGCCTTCAGCTCATTTCACCGTGAGGAGGATTTAGGTGATAATTGGGGTCAGAGAGAAACGGCAGCCTGGAGTCGGGAGTTCTTCGTAATGAACAACCAGCCTTGACATCCATTATTTTCATCTTTGTCTGCATGTGCTGCTCATCTCATCAGAGCACAGACTGAGCTTTCTTTCATTCACCCGCGGGCTTCATTAGTGTCATATAATAATGTGAGACCTGTAGCTACAAAAGAGTTGGTTGGTGGTGGTGACGTTTGCTGGCTGTGAGCAGTAAAATATGAAGCTGCACAAGTTGCTGCAAAGTGCAGCATTTTATGTGGACAGAAAAACATTTCATAGATATTAATAATACATAGATTCACTGATATTTCATTGTTTGTAATTTTGCATAGTAGAATTAATGTATAATGAAACTATTGATCAAATTAAAGATGGAACACACAGTGATTTTTGAACAACTGAAACCCACCCCCACCCACCAAAGATGATTATTTATCAATGTTACTTTAATATTTAGATTAACCACATTGCTTCAATAGAACTTCTCCATATAATTCTGGAAATTAATTAAGGGCTTATTCATAATACCATATAATATATATAAGATATGAAAGATATTTGCCCTTGCAGTATAATAGTCATATTAATTAGTATATTAGTACATTAGTCCTCATGGGTCGCACTGGTCATACCACACACACACACACACACCATGCTTTAATGGCACGTGATTGTGCTGGCTTAGCCTTTTTCTGTGTCTATTACGCAAAATGGGCAAGAATTGAGTTTTGTCAAATTAATCATTTTGATTTCATTGGCATCAGTGAAATCAGAACCTCTTAATATCAATAAAATGTCAACATGACCCTTGAAAGACGTTTAAAATGATATATCGCTCTCAGTCAGTAGGATCTAAGGTTAAATCCCTCTGGAAAGATCAGTGTGAAAGAGTAAGGACAAACTCAACTAACGCTCCATCATAGCAGACAAAAGTGAGCCTTTCATGGTGGCATTATATCTCGGCTGCAGCTCAGCCCGAGTACATCATGTGCCATAAAGAATGTCCTTCTAAAAAATAAGAGGAGCCCCCGATGCGAGACAAACGATAACAATAAAAACGTCTCGCAAGTGTTGAGGACAGAACCGGTGACACGGAGGGAGGAAAAGGGAAATTGATGGATAACGAATTTGCTTTCATAAAGTCTGCCTAAATGTCAGGGGGGAGGGGCGCAATATTCCCCAATTAATAACAGGAGCATAGTGTGTGTCTGCAAAACACTGTGATAAATGAAGGATGCAGGCGGCAGGAAGCGGAGGAGGATTAGCCAAATTAAAAAAAAGGCAACATATTAACAATTACACTGGTGCATTTCTAACTTCGCACGCTGATTAAGGACACCTTTTATTTATCAGAACAACTTAATGAAAGCATTGTCAGAGGCCATAATTACATATCTGACACCTGGGAGTTTGCCTGAACAGCTCCACTGGAGCAACAACACGGCCTCTCCTCCTCCTGCCATTTTTAGCAGCAGTTGATGAGAAAAGAGCCGAGCTGGTGTTGTTTACTTTCAGTCTTTGTGGGTCAGGCTGCACACTCCAATCAACCAGACGAGCTTCAAGCATGTTGTTTGTAACAGTACCACATCACTAAAACCACCTTTACTTCAAACGTGGGATTCCCCAGGGGTCTCTGCTCGGCTCATCACTGTTCAGTCTTTCCTTTTTGTCTTTCGCTGATTTTCCTCATTTAGGATAAATTTGATATATTACTGATTGGTTGGAAAATGACATGACATTAGTGATTGGAGGTTTCTCACTTGACATTACTTTGCTTATAATGAAGTAATTAGATCAGCACTATGAGCCCAGTTTATTCAAAAAGCTTTTAAATAGTAAGACAAATCTTGGCTGACCAGGGCTGATGTGAGAGGACTTGATTCAAATGTCAGCTTCACTGTGTGGGCACCGCATGCAGCACTTTGAATTGTTTAAAATCCACTATTCAGATCAAGGATTTCCACTCCTATTTTCTATGACCTGCAGATTAAGTCGGGAGAACTGAGTCTAGACTTCAGCCACAGTTTCACACACGCAGCACAGCGGGAGACTCTCAGCAACAAATCCTCTGCATTATTCAGGCGAGGGATGGTGCGGCAGACAGAGACAGGAAGTGAGACGATTCTACTGGGATTTTTTTTTCTGCATCTGCCGCGTGTTTGAAGCACCGTCATCACACCTAATCAAGAGCTTGTTGTCGTGGAGAAGAGATATGCCTTCAATATAGAAAGCTTCTAATAGCACACCTCCCTCCTGTAGCCAGTCACAGTGACACTGTTATTCCCAAGGAAAGGCCCTGCAATAGTATTACAATAAAAACGCAACACAAGACCTGCTTTTTCACTTCTGCACTCTCTGTCGCATCTTTGCTTATTAATGTGATTATTTCTGTACAGTCTTAGCCAGACACCGCAGGACAGGAAGTGCAAAGGTCCGTCTGGAGGTTCAACAGGAAGGAAGGAACAAAGTCGTGCAGCCACTCACTTCAGCCCGCCATCGCCCGACTTGTCTCAACACCAGAACCGCTCTTGATTTCTTCATGGGGCTCCCACTCCTTCTGAGAGCCTGTTAGGCAGCTGATTGGTTCGGTGTGACAGGTGAGCAATGATTGTTCACAATTGATTTTCAAGACCTCAAATCACGGCCTGCAAATGTACCAATATATCCCACTGGCCTGACTAATCTCCATATATTTGATAACATGCTGAGAAGAGAAAGGCCAGGTCGTCGCCCTGTGGTATCAAACAGCTCTTGAAAATAAAGCAATCACGGAGCTGGTGAAGGTGCTGGCTGCGAGGGTGAATATTGCAGCATGTGTGGTGCAGTTTTACAGCTTTCTGCAGCCTCAAAATCAATCGGGAGTGAGTGATTGACACCTTGACTGCAGCAGTGGGAACGAGAGATGCATAATATTCGTTGCCCCCCCCCCCCCCCCCACCTCCAAGATGCAGATCCCAAATGATTTAATTAATTCTGCATGTCATCGAGTTTATTTATTAGCAGCTTTCCAAGGTTTCGTTTCAGCATGAATGAGGTGATCAGGTTTTTGTTCAGTTATCCATAATGAATGGAAGTCTGTGTAGCTGCACTTTTATGTATTTGAGAAAATACATAAGCACCCAGCAGCAGATGTCCCTAAACTGTTGCAGTTCCGGTCACTCCCCTGTTTCACGTTTAATCACCTCATTAGTTTCCCTGAGCCGCTCGACTGTCCTGTCATGTTGCCTGCCAATTTCTCCACCCGTCCATCTGCACGTTTGTTGATACTAAAACGTGTATTCACTGCCTACCTGCGTGTGTGTGTTTATTTGGATGAGCGTGCATGCACTTGGATCCAGAAATCACTGAACCTCAGCAGGGGGATTACTTGTGCTGGACCTTTACCATCTCCTTGGAGGAAGATGAAGAACAATCACAGCATGTGAGAATGAATGAAAATGCTTTGCTCTGGGCTTTTTTTTTTTTTTTAAATCCAACATCCAACATCCGGAGTATTTAAGTGTTCACTCGTGGGATAGAAGCGCAAGCATCATCTTCATCCCTTGATTAAAGCAAGCATGCATGAAATACACAACTTTAGTTGAACCTCCCACAGCTTCATGAAGCTGCAGCTCCACTGCAGACTGTGGCCAAAGGGATTCCAACCACCATCCCAGGATTTGTGGAGCCTTCCCCCACATGGAGATAACAAGCAAGACGAGCATTCCGTGCTTCTAAACTGGCATGTCCACTGCTCATTGACTTGTTTTTCTCTCATGGCTGCTATTGTGTTGTTGTGTACATTCTCTCTCTTCCTTTGTTTACTTTCCCCACATTCCTATTTATTCCAGATCAACCTATGTCGGTTGCCACCAGAGGAAAACAGAGAAAATGAACATGGCCACATGATGGGAAAGAGCATTCTCTGAGATGCAGTCGCACCTGAACTATTGGAATGTGGCGATTCTTTTCGTCTGGCCATGCACCAAGCCTGATCAGCCTTTAATTAAAAGCACGGGACCGCGGGGTGGCTTCATTCATCAGGGATAACAGGTTTTCAGCAGCTTCCTGCAGGAGGAGTCAGCACATACGGACCTCGCCCCCCCCCCCCCCCCCCCCCCCCCCCCCCCCCCACCCACGCCACCCCCCCCCACGCTCCCCCACTCTTTCTTTCTCTGCCTCATTACACCCGAGACACTGCCTATAGGGCTTCTCTTTATCTCCCACCTTCCTCCTCTGATGTGAAACTGCGAACTCTCCATCAGCGGCCTGTCCCACACTCAAGGAAATGGGATGGCCTTTATTCTTCTTGCTCTGTTGCCTGGGAGCCAAAAACCCTCTCTCTTTTACACTCTGGATTTAGAGGAGACCTCTGTAGGAGATGTAATTTAGCTTTATTTTACACTCAGGTCATTTTTCATGTGTCTTTCAGTGGGACCGCAAGAAAGTGCGACAGTGGAACCATCCTGGTTTTACAGGGCTCCAGGTACGGACACATTTCCCAGAGCACAGGTCTGGGTTTTCTCTTTTATGTCATGGAGAAAAGCATAAATTATATCATCAGTAAATGCCAGGCAGCCCTGGACCAGAGTGTAAAACGGCACACAGATGAGTCATTGATTCTAACCGTGTGACTGGCATGAAAATCGACCTCGCTGACCAGCAGGTTTTCTCTGCATGAAGCGGACAGTTATTAATCTCGCGTCAGTCTCGCAAATCAACTTTTTTTCCAAGTGTAATCAGTAAATTGAGGATTCAAATCAATATCTGGACTCTGGCCACCTGCTTTCCTGCATATGAGCCATCAGTATTCATGGGACCACTTTGGTGTTATTCAGATGGAGCCGATGGGCTCCTCGGGGCCATTACAGACTGCACTCGATTAATCTTCCACTTCCACTCGGTGGTACACAGCAAAATATTTAAAAGGATTGTTGTGAAGCTGATAGGAGTCATTTAATTTTTATGGATTAAAACTATCTTACCAAGTGAACACTGCATAAATACTAATGTGGAAATTTATTGCACATGCGCTGCGATTGCATATCTGCTGGTGTTGACTCTACGTGTGAGTGCTGGCGTCACTGGCGAATCCCTGGCAATGTCAAAGTATTGTGGGTGTGTGTGTGTAACAGGCGCACACAGGCATGAAGAAAATGGAAATGCTGTGGGACAAAGTGGATGAGAACACACACGTGTCCCCATAGTTTACTGCCAGAGTTCCATCCAGTTTTTTTCCATAAGTAGGTTCAATGTTTTATTACTCATCGTGTGCTCTCCAAAAGGAGGAGGTGCCAAAGAACCACCATTATTATGATAGAATAGAATAGAATAGAACGTTTTTATTCCTCCCCGGGGGGTAAACACACATTTACAGTTTGAGTAAGTTAAAAAAATTAAGATAAAAATGCTCTTTAACAGTGCTTTCTCTGTCACTCATGACTCCCTCGCTCCAGGTCAACAAACTGTCCTCTGTGAAAGGTGAAGAAATGTAAGACATTAGGGAATAAGCCTCTCACTGCAGCAGAGAGCCAGTGTTTTCCCTATGGGATGAGCTGTGGCAAAAAAAATGATAATATATGATTTTTATGACAACACTTCTCCTCCCTCACCTCCACCCATCTGTCATTCCCTGCATGTCATGCATGTAATGCAATTAATGTTAGTCTCATTACAACAGTATCATATTTTTCTGCTCAGGGTTTTTCTTAAAAACTGTTTTTGCGAACATTTGCACATTCTGTTTTTTTGCTGCACATTCTGGTTTGTTTTGCACACCCAGTTCTCATATTTAACTGTAATTTAACTGTAAATAGTAGGCCTTTAAGATAATTTTATTTTATTTTTATCTTATTTTATTTTATTTCTTTATCCTTACTTGTTTTTTACGCAGCTGCTGTAAATGTGTGTTTCCCCCATGGGGGAGGAATAAAAACGTTCTATTCTATTCTATTCTACGTCAAAACAAATGGCTGACACTGTCTCCTCTGACCTTGGTCTACTGCCTTTGACTGGTCCTGTTATCTAGTCTCCTCATTCACAGCAACCCTCCTGCTGCCTCATTCCATTAAGTGTTGGAGACCTCCGCATATACTAGAACTCCGTTAATCACTTGGACCTCAGCCAGTCGTCATCCTCTCCTGCTAAGCAGAAGTTAAGAAAGCGTTGATCCTGAGCTTACCAGTGCATAGAGTCCTTGTGAAGATCTGACAGAGGCACGTTTTATAATGAATTGACTGATAAAGAATGAAAATGAATTAAGGTCAGTGAGAAGCACAGAGTGCAGATAAAATATTCAGTCACTTAATAGACCTCATCATCTCCTATAAGTGACGAGTCAGGAAAAATCAATCAGAGGGTTTCAGATAAAACAAGCCCAAGCTTCTCCTGGAGAGATGAATGATTTTCATTTGTTCAGCACGGCTGCATGTTTACATTAATATGTGAGTGTGTGTCTGTGTGTATGTAGGACGCACACACACTGTCATTTTGGTTTTAATGCCATAACTATACATCACACTGAAGGGCTCTTCTCTTTGGAGATTTCACACACACACACACACACACACACAGAAATATATATTTAAAGTTCAACTGTGAGTCAAACCAGAGGATTCATTAAATTCATCAAGTTAACTGGTTGTAAAGTCATTTGTTTCTGCTCATGCTGCTCAGGGCACATGCACAGTAGCTGACAGAAGTGTGGGCGTACACATGCCTACATGCTTACAGTCCATGAACCTCCTGGTGTTTGTGGAAAGTTTGATTCATTTCAAACAAACTGGCTGAGATTACCATTTACCAAGCAACAGTGTTGGCAATATGTTTTGTTCCCTCATGCTAAGTAAACCTATGCGAGCTATATCTTAGCACTGTCCAGCTATTAAAGTCTACTATTAAGCATGAGGCTTCAGTCACCAAAACTAATGGCGAATGCTATTATAAAGTGAATTGCTTCTATAACTGTATGTATGTTCTTGAACTGAAACGAAGTTTCATTTAATGTTGAACTTGTAATTAATGTAAAAATGCACTGAATAAATGTAAATTACCAGTAAGACTGATGATTATTTCAGCGTGGACACAAAATGTAGTTCACAGTTCATTTAACATAATTCACTTTATTATTATCGAAAACACATTAGTAATTCATCAATTAGCATTTAAACCGTTTGAAGCCTTTTTTTTTTCTTTTTCGTTCTTTGCCTTACTGGTCCCAGTCCTATCTGAAATAATTGTGACAGACGGATAATAATGCTGCAGTTTTCCAGCATGCAGCCTTATTTTCTACTGCCATCTAGTGAGCAGCTATTGTTTTTCACAACGTCTCTTGACTGATGAGCACAGGAAACATCCAGGATCAACATTCAGCCACTAACACCCGTTACATCAGGTTGTATCCCCACAGAAATGACACATCACGCATCACCACTATAACCATGGTGTTACGTCATTGGTCTCTCTCTCTTTGCTAAATATTAACGGGGTTTGAGGAGACACCATCATTAAACCAGTTACTAACTTCAGATCTGCACATTTACACTATACACACAACTCAATTTGTGTTAAGTGTATACAGTAATAATACGCTTGTTTAAAGACACTATCATTGAGTGTTCGCCTCTCTTTTGTGTTTCAAAACACACAGCGCAATCACATGTATCAGTTGTTGTCAATAGTTATTATACAACACACTGCGGCTGATAATAAAGTGATAATCAAACTGTATTCAGAAAAAAAAAACAGCGTGGGCGCGGCCTCGCGTCATGACGTAGGCATCGTCACGTAAACCGCTCGGCGCAAAAATTCAAACGCTGAAGCGGAAGACAAAGTGAAGGCTGCCCTGCTCTCCCCTCGCACATCGCGGATTACAGCGGCGCAGTGAGGCTACGGCTCATATTAGACCTCCTCAGGTATGTTGCGTGGACACAACAAGTGGCTCTGCGGAGTTTATGCGCTTTAGTTTGCTGGAAACAACGGGGAGAGCGCTGCTAAGTTAGCCCATGCTAACCGAAGCTAGCGGTGTTGTGCTGAGCTGCGACCCAGCGTGAGACGCCGAACTTGTTGTTACTCCGCATGGGTGGAACAAGCAACGACACATTAATACAATGAAAACGGGAAGTGTATGTTAAAACTGTGTAATCCAGACAAAGTTTATGTGACCTCCGTCTGTGCGAGTAAAGACCTCGCTCCTCTCATACGGGAGATGTTGCATTTAAACTAGAATATTAATATTAAGACCAGCTAAACTCTGGGCTATGAAGATACACAATCATTTCACCGGCAAAATGAGTTCACGCTCGACTGTTTCCATATGAAAAAGTTCCATCCAAGTCGTTTTGTTTGCATGTGACCAAGACGGATCCGCTGGGTCACAGTACATGATGTATACAGTATATATACTGAGCCAGTTTCTGTTAGCATCATTCCCCTTCACAGTAGAGAATGTATTGTCGGTCACGTCAAAGTATAGGAGATGAAATCGTGTCATCTGAACACGTTGTGCAACTTAAAATACCTCTCAGCATGTTCTGCTACCTTGTTGGATCCAAGCAATTCTTTCTGTAAGGGTTAAGTTTCTTTAACTTTCTATAGCTAAGATGAGTGCAGCCTCCACACCTGTCTCCCGGGTACGTGCAGGATGGTCGAATTCCTCCTTGAAGAACAAGGGCCTGTCCCCTGCAGCCTGCAGCACCCCGCTGCTGGCGCCCTTCCCCGGCAACAACGACGAGCAGGAGCGCCGTCAACGCCGAAGGTCTAGAGTCATTGACCTTCAAAGTGCCTGTGACTCCTCCATCAATGACTCTGCATCTCACAGGTAAGATTCAGGTTTTGCATATCTGCAAGATTTTACCAATAATCTTAGCAGGTGTTCATTTGTCTAACCTGCAGCTGTATTATTGTAACACATATTGTGAGAGCTTAAAGACAATGTGATGTCCGTATGCAGCACTGCAGGAACTCCTGCTGCTGTGCCCAAGCTGTCGAATGCACAGATCTCAGAGCATTACTCCACTTGCATAAAGCTGTCCACTGAGAATGTGAGTATATCTGCTCTGTGCAGAGATTGCATCTGAACCAGTGTGCGTTTCAAGTGTCAAATATGTTTTGCTGTATATTTAATATTAAACATGTATTTTTCTTTGTGGCAGAAAATCACAACCAAAAATGCTTTTGGCCTGCACCTGATTGATTACATGGCTGATATTCTCAAACAGAAGGATTCTGAGCTCACAAACTTCAAGGTAGGAACTGTTTGAAACCAGTTGAGCTTTACGTATCGCCGTTTATCAAAAGGTCTTGCTTTTTTAAATTGATTTAAGTACAACAACAGCATAGTGTTTTGTCTGCAGTAACTGCTCACAAACCGTGGTGTGTCCCCTCTCCTCAGGTTGCAGCTGGCACTTTGGATGCCAGTACAAAAATCTATGCCGTGAGGGTGGATGCTGTTCATGCTGATGCCTACAGGGTGCTGGGTGGCCTGGGAGCTGAGACCAAACCTGGAGAGGGTAAGAGACTCGGCACACAGAGGGTTCTCTGGCTTTTTCTTCCAGAATGTAAGACATTATCGTTTCTCATTCTCTGCATGTGTCTGCTAACAGACCATGCTCCAAATGAGGGGGACGGGGATGAGGAAGGAGGTGAAATGAACGTGAAACAGCCAAAGAAAAAGAGGCCTCCGAAGAAGACGGTGGAGCAGAACCTGAGCAACATCAATAGCTCTGAGTCTGAGAGGAAGTGTGAGGTACGGTGTCTTTTTAATTCGTTTGCATGTCAGTAGTTTGTGGGACATAATAGAAACCAGTTCATATACTTTGGTGTAGATGGGTGCAACTTCCTTGTAGTATTATAATTCAACTTCTAACCTGCTTATTTCCAGAGTCTGATATATGACTGTAATGTTTTAGCCCATATCTGTTCCCTTCTTCTCTAGGTGGACCCCATGTTTCACAGGATGGCCTCATCTTTCGATGAGAGCAGCACGGCCGGCGTCTTCCTGTCAGTTCTCTTCAGCGAGAGCAGTCGTTGCGAGTTGCTCTTTCCCTCCTACATGACCCTCCTCCAGTCAAGACCGTCTTATTCTCCTCCACTTCCACAGGGAGTCTCTGCTTCTCCGTTCAAGGGTAAAAGCAATTACCTACCCCCTAAACTTCATTTTAACACTGTTGTAGGTAATGTTTTTTCTGAAGCTAAGTGTCACCTGGTCATCTTTTTAATCCGTGCTCACTTTAAATGTTGAAGCTCATATTTCTGTGCTGGGTAATTTTTCCAGCCGGACTGCAGCGGTCCCAGGAGAAAAGCTCCATCTGCCCCTCGCTGCAGGATTTCTCCTTCACGAGCTGGAACCCTGAGCAGGTCAGAGATGCCATTTCATTTTACACGTCTCAACATGTGCCGACCTTAGCATCCTCATGTCTGATGTGCAGCCCTCTTACTTTATACACATATGGTCCTAAATCGGCTGTATGAGTCATGTTTTCAGGGACTGTCAGATCTCCGTGTCCCAACGTCTCTGGCTGTGCACTTCTTTCAGACCATGAATCAGCTCCTGGAGAAGATGAAGCAAGGCGAGCACGCGTTTGACGTGAACGCCGAGCCCGAGCCTGAACCAGAAGATGACGATTGCCCTGACTTTGATGCTGATTATGAGGAAGGATCTGGCGACAATGAGGAAGGATCCAAGGAGCACAAAGAGGGCTGTGAGGCCTCAGGTTCTGGCAAAGGAAGGTAAGATGCTCTGTTGCCGGGTAGTTAAACAGCTGGGTCAAATCCAAATCTTTAAACTAACAAAGTGTGTGATGAGAGTGGTTTTTGTGGTGGTGTGTTACAGAGACGTTATTCCCATCGGAGAGGGAGACATCGCCACCATGTGCCTGCACCTGTCCTCTCAGCCCAGGGAGTATTCATACTTCAGCCCCAAGACCATGGCCACGTGGGCTGGACCAGGCTACTGGCAGTTCAAACCAAAGCACAAATGTGGGTGAAATACAATCTCATGTTTTGGACTACCTTATAAAACCATGGTGGCTGCCGTGCAGTAGACCCACTTGCTGTAAATACAGTTCATAAGACTTGGATGAAACACAATTTCTGCTCCTAAATCGAACACGCTGGATCTTCAAAGCTGAGATGATTCTACTGCTTGTCGACTGTCCCTGCACTGGGTGCACAGTAATAACTCTCTGTCTTGTCTCCTGTTGTCTTTTCATGTACTTGATCTCTTCTAGTGGACCATTTGTCTGAAAAGGAGACGCGTAAAAGAAAGCCCAAGAAGACCTTTGAAATAGACTTCAATGATGATGTCAACTTTGATACGTTCTTCCGCACCACAAGGGTAAAAACCTTTTACAGATTCAGCGAATGATACTGACTGTATTTGTTGTTGCTAGTATTCCTGGTGTTAATATTCACATTGGGCATTTAAAATGTCAGTTAGTTTTTATGCCAGGAAATATCTTAAGCAGGATGTTCATTAACTTTGTTTGGTATAATCAAAAACTCCCATTAGACTTGATCCATGTTCAGAGCTTCATACTATCACCTCCAATTAAAAGGTGTGTGTCATGGAACAGGATACATCATACATGATATGGACATTACCAGCTGGCAGTTTTCACAGGCAAAAGCATTACACATTCATCTCAGTGATGATTCGTTAATATTCTCTAAATAATGATTGTGGAATGAAAACAGGTTTTATGTTCCATAGTTCTACAATCCCAAGCACCTCAGAGCGTTGGAGGCCGTCTGTCTCAACGTGTTCCATCAATCGAAGTGTAGAGGCATTACGGATATCGTGCAGTAGCCATAGCAACGGGACATTCGGCACCTTGGGGATTATTTGCCATGTAGAGGTGTCACAGTTATCTGGTTGAGGTCTTTTATGCCTGGGCTTAAGGAATCTGCATCTCATTGTTGGTGCTGCAGCTTGAATCCCTAATGAGGTTGAGCTGAATTTGTAATCGTTCGTGCTGCCTGTAGTTGAGGCATTAAGGCAACAACTGTGTTTTCCACTTGTGCCTGATTCAATCATGGATTGAGACACAGGAGCTCTGTGGTGGTGGTGGTGGTGGTGGTGGTGGTGGTAGAAGTTCATATTTAAACACAACCCTGATGTCTTTCCTCCCACCAAAGTAGTTTCAAATTGACTGTGGTGAACAGGAGCACGGGCCTTCAGGTGCTGTCTTGGCACATGCTCCATCTCCACGCTACAGATTAGATCACGACAGTATTAGCTCCGCTAATCCACTTCTGTGAAACATCACATAAATCACTGTCAGTAGGTTTGTGAAAGACTGACCAGGATCTTTACATTTTCTGGAATAGTCTCTTTATATGTGTACTGAACCTAACGCTGTCGGCGTTCCCTTCACAGGCTGCCACCACCAACAGTAAGTCTGCCCTCAGTGCCAGTAATAAGAAGACGACTCTACCAGCAGACTTCCAGTTTGCCCCGGAGACTCTCTCCCAGCTCAGCCTCAAACCCTCCAGCTCGGTGAGATCCCACTACTCCTGCGAGAGGAACGCAGAACTCAACACAGAATTCATTTATTGTCTATTGAATCACAGCACCAGTGTGGTTCAGGAATGATTTAAGAGGCACTGGATTTTAGTGTCAGAAAATGAAGACCTGCTACAGATAGTATACAATATACCCTTAACATCTATATCTAAGAATAATTTGTATAATGCTGTATTTGTTTTGGTTTACCCTAGCTAAGTCAAGAAGGCCAGAAGAGGTTGTCTGGAGAGCTTGGAGAAGGAATTGGAGACTATGACTACAACAACGCCAACGACACAGCCAACTTCTGTCCGGGGCTCCAGGTCTGTTTCTGTTGCACTAACACCTCATGAAACTACCTAATACTGTACTTTAAAATGCGCTAAATGTGCGTCCTTGCATCAAGAAGAAGAATCTTAAACGCTCATCCTCTGGCCTTTGTCCATCCTCTTCCTCAGGGTGGCGACAGCGATGATGACGCTGAAGGGTTTGCCTGTTCAGACGATACACAGCCTTCCAGTGACAGTATACATCCACCCTCTCAAGATCTGGAGAACGTCTCCACCTATGGGGAGGAGGATTTGGTACCTGAACCACACAGGGTGAGTGACCCAAGATCTCAGCTCAGGTTATGTTGGATATGGGTCTTGGCCTTTTTATAACTGGAATCTCTCTGCTCTGAAGCTTCCTTAACAATCTTTTTAAGACTCAGGACTATTTTGTTCAACAGTGGCTGGAAATAAAGCTGTATTATTATGCGTAATTATGCTTTCCTTATTCCTGTAGGTCAACAAGATTGAGATTAACTACGCAAAGACTGCAAAGAAAATGGACATGAAGAGACTGAAGAACAGCATGTGGACCCTCCTCACGGAGAGCCCAGAAAAACCCACAGAGGTAAGTGCATTGTGTCATGTTTCATGTTGCCAGGCTCAGTCCAGACTGTAACTATGAGCAAAGAGAATTATCTTAAGTCCTTTGGCCTGTGTTTAGCACGTACGTTTGACATGAAATAAAAATGATGCACAGCATTAAAATACAATTTGAAGACATGCATTTGTGTTGGTATGTGAGAATACAAATGACTCTCTTCTCCCAGCCCCCTGATAAAACTCCAGATAATGAGTCGCAGTGTGATAAAGCAGGAGATTCTCCGCATGATATACACTGAGCCGCTGAGTTCTGATGAGGATGTTTCTGAGCAACAGAGGCAAAAATGAGGATTGAGAAAACCAAACCAAAACAGATATCAGACTAAAGATGTTACCAAACATGAAGCCAACGTAGATGTCAGGATAATGGGAACTCTGCAGTTGTTGTGAGCGGGTCTGAGCACAGGATCTCCATATGTGAAAGAAAGACTGGACCTAATTATGTGTAAATGGCTTTAATGTCCTCCATGGGGATGCCCTCTCTGCTGAGCAGTCAATTAGGTCAGCATGCATATCATTTTTGAAATCATCTAGTTTTCCTGCATCCTGATTTGAAATCTTCCTGAACCTTAATTTAGCCGATCCAGTTAACTTTGTGCCTCTTGATATTCCTCGATTTTGATTTTGGCTTCTTTTGCCTTTTTAAAATCTTCTTTAGCTCTTTCCTCATTATTTTAACATAAAAGTCCACTTCAGTCTTATTAACAATTCTCAGATCAAGCCAATACAGGCTCAGTGGTGTTGGAACTAATATTTAAAGCTGTAATTCCCATGTGCGCAATTATTTTCAGTCCCTTGCAAGTTTGGCACGGTGTGTGTTAAGAGCGCACTCACGAATACATTTCTTTCAGTACTAATGTGAACCTGCTGAAATTGCCGCTGAGACTTGGCTCTTTCATATATTATCTGTTGCTTCGCTTTAAATTGGATGTGCTGAGGCAGAGAGCCCGAAGAAGAAGAAGAAAATAATTAACTGTCTAAATATTGAAAGACTGGGCTGTGGATATGAAATTCATCAGTTTAAGGTTTGAAACGCTTGGTCGTCTGTTTCGTCTGTTCTCTTTGATTCTGTATGGTCACGTCCGTGTGATTAGTTACGCCTTCATGTTCTCTGCAGGTGGTGGAGGCGCCGGAGAAGCCAGAGGTGTGTGGGGAGAAAGTCTTCAGTGAAACTACAAAGACGTTGCTTCAAAGGTACCCGCAGTCCACCTCTAATGAGCGATCATAATGACTGAGCCACACCATAACAGCATTATGTGCAAATATCTGTCCTGGCTGTTTAACTGGGGCTCAAAAATCAAGTCCTGGGGATTTATTTAATTAGTCCCCACACTCAATTTTTGCCTGACAATGTTGCCGTTATAAAATCAGGATTTTAGCACAGCTGCAGGTTAATAGCACGACAACAAGTGTCTGATTCACAATGAGAGGTGTCCAGGAGCATCACTGACTTTATTTGGAAGAGCTTCTGCTTCCTCTTAAAGTCAATTCTACAGCATAGAACTTTAACCAATCCCACAAGCTGTGCACTCGCCTGCCTTGGTGCTGTGATTGTTTGCTCAGGGCAGGTTGTTCTGCCAGTGTCCTTACTCTACACACATCCTAAGGGAGCACGCAGTTGGGTCTGATGCACTTATAGACTATATTTTTTAATCACACAGATCATTTCAGTTATAAATATATAAACTCTGCTGCCAGGTTTGGATGAATGTCGAAAAGCCCAGGATTTGGGCATGTTCTCAATACACCATACAATTTATTTGTTATATCCAGGTCTCTATTCTTCCTTCACAATATTAACAGAAAGACTCGGCTAATAGTTTGAAACCAGTTGGCAGAAAGCAAATTTATGTGGTGTCACGAATCTGAGCATATGACCTCATCCAGCAACATTTTCTGCAGGATTCTGCTACGTTGAAAGAAGTTTGTTGGGCCTCCACGTTATCTACACACTGTTAGGGTGAAGCGTGAAATATGAAGAGATGGGTCTGGATTAGGTGAAGAATAATTACACCCACAGAGTTGCGTGTTATCACGCAGCCCCCTCTGCACCAAAACACTTATCATGTGTTTGCCAGCCTCAGGCCACGTTCACACTGAAATGTTTTCATTTTAAATTGACATTTCAAAACTAAAGCTCAGTGTACAGATAAGTGTTGGCTGCATATCAGACATTTCCTGTGCAGTCTGCAGTGTGTTGCCACCACAAGATATTATGAACAAGGAACCTTCTCTTAGAATAATGAAAAGGTGGAAATGTTACAAACACACCAACTGACAGCATACACAACACAGGTAAAAGATTATCTCTGTTGCATTCAACACTAGTGAATGACTAGCCCCTGATAAGATCCACTGAGAAGCAAACGTCTGGCTTATCATCACGCGATGAACCATCTGGCAGCACAACTAAAAATGGCATCTTCCTTCAATGCACCAGGTATAGAGAGTGTGAATGAACTGATGTATAGCTGTGTGTCTCTTCTCTGCCTCTGTCCAGATTGCCGAACACCATGGCCCAGAACCTGTCGGTCCCTCTGGCGTTTGTTGCTCTGCTTCATCTGGCCAATGAAAAGGTCCGTGTCATACGATGTTATTATTAAGCATTACTTTCTATACAGTTGTATACATTGTGTGAACCTACATGTATATACATGTCTTGAAGTATTAAGTACAATATGGGGTTTGTTTTTCTGTCTTTAACAGAATTTGGAGTTGGTGAAGGTTGATGACATGTCGGATATCATCATCAGACAAGGCCACTGAGAAGCTATGAATCATGGGATGTTTTATGGAATCACTGCTATGGATTTGTCCCATTCTGTACTTATCCATCTCTTTTTACTCTGTTTAATATCTGATGCTTCTCTGTTACGCTATTCTGTTCAGATACTTTTTTAGATAATTTTCTATAGATCATTGAACAAACTATTCAAAAATTGAATAGTGATTTAAAGATCCATCTTTCCTTTTATTCTTGTGCTATCAATGCTTTGTGTAGTTAATTTAACTCTTTAACTTGTGCACAAAAACATGTATATTGTCAAAAGAAATAAAGACCTTTTCCTAAAATGCCCTGTCGAGGTATGTTGCAAACACCTGGGAATTCTTTTACAATGCATTTTTGAAGGTGTATATATAAGTATGTAACAGTAAGAAAAATATCACAAATTTTAGGGAATACTTGTGTGTGATCACAGGCCTGAGAAGGCCCACAGACAGACTTCTTTCTTTTTCAGGCCCATAATGAAGAGGGTTTTCAACAAAACAAATGGAGGCAACTTAGCAACCTTACCATTAAAATATTCCCTCCCACAGTTATGAATTTGATTACACACACACTTGGACCTCTGTGTTTTTTGAATTTGTTTATAGCTGCTCACGATTCAGTAGCCTGCAGCCGTTGTCTGACACAGCAGCAGTTAATCTGCATTTCATCCTCTCGAGGTTGAGGTGAAACCGGTTGGTCGGGCTGGTGCTACTGGTTGGGTGGGACTCACCTTAACATTACGTCAAGGAGCTGCGGGATAAGGAGGAGTCGCTGCTGAGAAACACATTGGTCTTCCTGAAGTTGTATGGCGATCTGAAGTCATAATTCATTTGTCACTGATTCATTTTTTCAGTTTCTCATGTGGATCAGGACACTGAACCATCTTTATCTTATCACATTCAAACTGAGGCACATGATGTCACTGCTGATCTACAGATACTGTTATTGTGTAAAGGAATGAGCTGCAAAGCAGGGATGGACTCATTTCTTCACCTGTGATGAAAGGATAAGTCTTTTGTATAAAGCTGCATGGTAAACAGATCCACAGCTCCTCAGCCAATCATAGAAGTTAAAACTATGAGTAGCACTGACACGAGAACATCAAGTGAAACAGCTCACACCTCCTTGTCTTTACTCTGAGGAGCACGTCAATAGCTCCTCAGTCTGATGGTGTGATGCAAACCCACTTTAAAAAGTTCACTCGCATCAAGTTGTTTCACAACATAACAGGAATTTGGGTCATTACTTCAAAATAAAAGCATACGACATTACAGTAAACCGAATGTATGTGAAATGCAGACAATATACCTACACGCGGCTACAGCATGATAATAACAATAACAATTTCTTTGTTGAAATGTTGTAACTCCCACTCTGTGAGCTGAACTTCAGGTAAAATCATTCTTACTTGCAATGCTTGCAATTTATTAACATCTTAAATCGTCTTAAATCCGGCTGAAAATAACATTAAAACTAGCTCCCTAAAACTTTTTAATTTTCATTTTCGCCATGAGGTTTTTGAACCGTTGTTTTAGTCTCTAAAAACGTGTAATATATTAAAAAAGAAAAAAAAGCCACACAGAGGCGTTTAATTGTGAAAACAGGAAGTTGGGTCTGCGTCACACGGTTACGGTTGACTTGACACTTGAAGGAGCGGAATTCTTTCTGAAGGAAAAAGAGAAACAACCAGGAAGTGAGACACTTAGCAGGAAACAAGCGGACTCGCAGGACATTCAAACTTTCCCGTCCTCAAAAGACTTTTAAATCCACATTTTAATCGCCAGCGTCCACTTGAAAGTGAGTGGGTCCCTGGGCAGAGGACTTCGTCTCCAACAACATGGACATCGATGCGGTAGGTGGACATGGCTGAGGCTTGTTTGTGTTGTCCATTAAGACTCCGCCGCCTCCATGTTGAGCGAGCAGCAACAGGTGAGTGTCCCGGAGGAGGAACTCCGCTTGATTTGGCCTCGAGTCGGCAGCAAACAAGATTAGACCGTGAATGGGGTTTTCCGCGGTGAAGCTCCGGTGTCGCCGAACAAAAATGGCCTGTTTACCTGACACTGTTCCGTCCTGGACCTGAACCCGACACCCCGCAGAGAAGGGCCCCGCTCGGGCTGTAGCTCAGCTCAGTGTTCTGCTCCTCAGCTGAGAACATGTCGGGGCTTTGTCGCTGGAACAAGTGGAGCTGTGAAGTTTACTGACGGAGACATAGTCCGGAGGGGACACCAGGGGACAGCAGGGGACAGCAGGAGCCTCTCGTTCTAACAATACTGTTCACATACAATTTCCGGATTTCTTTCAAATAAGCCCTTCATATAATGTCTCACACCTTTTATCCACCATTATATCCAACCCCATTTAAAGGGAGGGTTTATGGAAACATTAAAATTAGCTGCTCATAGATATGCCCATTGAGGTGTTTGAGTCCACAAAACGCTACTGGAGTTTCAGGGGGAAACATTTAAATTGAACTTAAAGGTGTCCAGAGTGAAGTCATGAGCTGTGGCAGTAACTGGAGGATAACAGTTGACATTTAGACTACACATGTGTAAATGACACTGTTGACTTGGATTCCACTGTCGGGCCTGAAACTCTGAAAACGTTTTGTGGATTCTAACACTTCACCCACACCTCCATGGAGTAGATAAATGGGTGAACTATTCCTTTAATTATAATCCAAGTTTAGCCAACAAAACATTGTCACTAACATTAATAGTAAGGAAAAATAAACAAACTGGATAGATCGCCCGCCTAATTGTCATAAAGTCACATTATTTATTGCTGATTTACTAAATGCTGTTCAGAACTGGGCAGAAGTTTCTAAACCCTATTCAGAAAACAATGAAAACTATTTCAGCCTAAATTCTGTAGTGTGGCCTATAAATATAATCCATTGATTTGACAGTTTCAGATATTCAGTCTTGATTTCCAACTCAATAAGTTTTTTTTATACAATACTGAAGTTCACTTTTCCTGTCAAGTTTGAATTTGGACATTATTTTTGACTAGTCTGCTCCAAACAGGACCTTAAGTCCGCATCACAGGACATCCCCAGATCTTTTACAGGGGAAATGAAGAAATGATGTCATTGTTATGATTAATGTTATTTTATTCCAGAGAGATACAGACGGTACGATCTTGCGTTCGCTGTCTCTCCTTCCATATTCTCAGCAGAGTGACTTGTTGTTCGACTTCCACGTGCCACAGATCTACACAGCCAGTTATCAGTAACAAAAGCCGAGGGTCCATGGGGCTCTAATGTCTGTCTGTCAGAGGCTATTGACATGAAACTGTTCTGTGCTCCCACTGACCAGTTTAAAAGCTGTTTCCTCTGTGAATCTCCAGACAGACAGAGCTCCAGTTATACTGAGGGCCATCCAACAATCTGCGTTCTGTAGCCTGCAGCATTTATTAGCAGTGCTTTGATGCAGGAGGAGATCCTCGGAATAGGAATGTCAAACCATTTCAAACCTGCCCTGTTGTCTCAATGTGTGCATTCACTGATTGAGTCCCATTTGTCTAGTTTAATAGTGACTATTTTACATGGTCTACCATTTAAATCTGATCCATCCACTGCTCTCACAGCCCCACTCAATCCTTTCCACACGATAACTCACACTCACATTTGGCAGCACCTCATTACGATCACATGTGAACCCATAATCAGCTAAATATCTATTTAATCCTGTCATATTTTTTTTGGTTGGCTGACTGAGACGTTTTTGGGTGAATTCCTCTGCAGGTCTTGCCACAGTTTAACTATTTCAGAAGAGCACTGTGTGAAGTAGAACCTCTGGTGCTCTGCATGCTTTTGTGAATCTGATACTTGAAAGCTGTCAGCCATCCAGCAGGCCTCGGCAAACTACTGGGTCTGAGAGAGGAAAGAATTCTGAAATGTTTGGAACATAAAACTTCTGAGCACTTAAAGTATTTCATGAAATGCAAAAGTAAGGAAGTGCAGCGTACATGATCAGAAGTAGCTTGTTTCATCAAGCGTTTTCTTTTTTGAGACGAGCCAACAGCACTAAAGGAAGATTAAAAAAGTGATCTTCTGAGGAATGAAGAAAATGAACAACAGATCAGTTAGAGGGAGGAGGTAATGGGCCAGAAAAAGGGGGCGGGGTTAAAGACTGAAGGAACAAACAGGGTGACAGGAGAGAGAGAGAGAGAAGAAGCAGATGACGTAGCTGCCTGCTCTGTTTCCTAGTGACTGGTTTGTTTACAGTCAGCGGCCTTTCTTTGAGGTGGCTGTATGCACATTGACACACACATCACTGTTAAGACCATTTCTTCCTTAAACCCTTGGCTTTATTGGATCACACACTATCTTCCTGCTCTAGCAGGCGCTCCCACAGGTGCAACAGTAGTGTGGCGGCCTGTAGGCGGGGCTGTCGCGTGCAGCCGCCTGAGGTACCGGGCTCACAAAGCCGCCACCTGCTGCTGACAATACTTCAGGGACAGACTCTGTCTCCGGATCCCTGTCAAGCAGATGCAATCAGCCAGTGGGAGAAAAAGTAGGAGGCCTAATGGTAAAAGTGTTCCAGAAGCTTTTCTCATGCATGTTGTCCCATAGTACACGCAAACAAACAAGCGGTTCTCTTGAGACCGTTTTAATTTTGCCCAAGATGACAGAAACAAAAATGCTTCTCAAATGCATTTGACATCTATTCCTCCAAGACCACACCTGCTCCTGCCACTCCCTCTTCGCCTTCCCCTGTCACAATTACAACTATTTACTCATGTGAAGCACAATGAGGAGGAGCCACGTTGGTGAAGCGAGGATTACATGACTGGGACTCCTGGTTCAGGTGGAAAATCCCTCAGCACTATGTCCTGAACAAACTGGAATGTAACAACTGTTGATTCAACTCAGGTATTCTTTTGGAGGCTGACCTTTACAGAAAGAAGTGTATGTCATGTTATTACTGTCCAAAACCTCCAATAGTCTGACTGACAGACGGCAAAGTTGATTTTGTACAGATAGAATCACAAACGCAATGTTTCTCTGCTTCACGGTGGCCCACTTTAAAAAACAAATACTTTTAACTTGTTTTCTACTTGGTTGTTCTTCTCATATTCTGAAATTATTTTCTGTCCGTTTCAAGGAGCGAGGGGGAGTGGAGGTAGAAACAGAGCCTCAGGACAAGGTGCAGACTTTGAAGGATCAGGTCGATGGGGTGAAAAACATCATGACGCAGAACGTGGACCGGATCCTGGCCCGAGGAGAGAGGCTGGACGACCTCATGGGAAAGTCAGAGGACCTGCAGGCAGGGGTCAGTGTCACAGCAGGACTTTAAGTAAAAGCCAGTGAGCCCCTGGTTCGCTCATCTTACGTTGATCTTTGATTGCACAATGTAATGGCGACATAACAACAGCAACAACATCTGCATTGAGTTCCCACTGATGTAGTTTTCACAATGCAATTCTTTCTGCCAGTGGGCATGAACTATCTCATTCTATAACACAGAGGGAGTGCGTCTGCTCAACCAGGAGCAGGATAACATCTGTGTTTTTACCTGTAGCTACTGGAAGATTTGTCAGGGTAGCAAGTGAGCCTGTCACTAGTCAAAGGAGATCAGGACAGAAAGTGATGGAATCAACTATCTCACCTGATCTAGAGGCATTTTGACATTTATCTTTCCTGCATGTATTCATGCACTGATCTTTGCAGTCTTCTCGTTTTTCATTTGTGTGTCTGTCACAATCAACAAATGAATCCCTCACAGTGAATCCTTGGAAGAGTCTCCTGCTGTGTTCTCATATTCCTTCTCTCCGGAGAAGGTCCAGAGCCTCTCACTCGCCCATTTACCTCTCTCTCTCTCTCTCTCTCTCTCTCTCTCTCTCACAGGCTCAGCACTTCAAACAAACCTCTCAGAAAGTGGCTCGCTCCTACTGGTGGAAGAACGTCAAGATGGTCGTGGTCATTGTGGTGGTCGTCCTCATCATCGTCCTCATCATCATCCTGCTGGCCACTGGAGTCATCCCCATCAGTAATCCAGTGCCTCCTGTGGTCACTCCCACCCAAAAGCCAAAATAAATCCACGTTCATGCCTAAACAATGAATATAAATCCTAAACGACAACATCCCTACTGTGCAGTATGCAGAGAGATATCACTGTGTGGTGAAACCTTTACTTCCTCTTAGTTTGTTGCTACTCGTTATTTTCGTGATGATATTGGATTTCAAGGACTTCATTGGTTTAAGGCACTTTAATCACACAGAAATTTTAACAACCCAATACCAGCAATTGAACATGTGTGAAATCTCTGTTAGGTCCGGGGCGTTCATTTGACACCAGGAAAAAAAAAAAAAAAAACCACTAGTCAATGTTGTTAAAGGACGTTTCATAGCGTCGCTGTCACTGTTTCACCACCAGCAAAGGAGTCACTTTAATGTGTGTGGATGGAAAGAATCATTGTGTTTGTCACCTAAATGCACTACAAAGGACAGTTTGTATATTTTAAAAGAGGAGAAATGCAGTGTGTAGACGGCATTTTTAAAATGGGAGGAACCTGTAACAGTTTTAGGTCATGACTTATTTAGTAGAGCGTTGGATATTTATGTGAGTACATTCCTTTAAAATGCTTCCAGCTTCTGTGTATTCAGGCCTATAGGGAATTATTGAATGCAAAGCCTGCTTTGGTTCTTGAGCTTCTTAACCGGTGTTGGTGATGTTTCTAAACTAAAAGTTACTAAACTGTCTTCATGCACAAAAGCAACAGCTGTAGAGGGTTAAACTGGTGCGTGTGCAATAAGGTTCAAAATACCAGCGGTGACGATGACGCAGAGTGTGTTGAGTCTCTATCAAAGTGAGGAGAAGACCCACGGGGGAGAAGCAGCACTGTTTGCATGAACGTTCAAGTTGGTCCTTAAGAAGGGATTCTTAAACCCAGGCTGTGCAGAATCATCAGTCTTTTCAAACTGATCATTCTCTCCTTCACTGTGTCCCAACTCTAGGAACAGAGCAGCTTGGCCATTAGCTGTTCATTTAAAAGTAAAAACACAAACAAACGTGGTGTGTTGTCAGTGGGTCGGGCTGCTCCAGCCAGCCAGCCTTGCTGCTAGACAATTTACTGCACCTCCATAGCGCCCCCTGCTGGGTCCATGACGACTAAGTAGCTTCAAATTCTAGAGAGTGAGACCTAGTTAGCCACATCTGTTTCTCACCTGCCACCCTGCTCCGCTGTTACAGAACTAGTTCAGTTTGAAGTCCAAGTGAAGCCGTCATGAGCTGTATATAGTCATAAATATCTATGTATATGAAAGAATCTCTTCCTTAGAGGCTATTTATTAAAAGCATTGTTACTCCTGTTCGTACGTTTTTAATCACAGTGGAAGCTGTATGTGATTACTGGATTAACAAGTACTCCAGATTGATTCTTAAAGTAGCACCGTTCACTTTCTCTGCTGTTCAGTCCTTTCCGAGATGTAGCTGTGTAGAGGAGGCTCTGCTGGAACCAATTTCTCAAAGTGTGCCCCTCTCTCTCTCTCTCTCTCTCTCTCTCTCTCTCTCTCTCTCTCTCCCTCCCTCTGTCTTTATTAACAGTGCATAGGTGCAGTAATCTACGTGTCGTTACCTTTTCAGCTCCTACTGCTCTGATCAGTGCTGCATTCTCATGTTTGTTCATTCAGGCTCCAGTTGCAGCAGCTCTTAAAATTTTGAACGCTTTTTTTTACAATGTCATTAACTGAGGGTCTTCTACTGGGGGCCCATGGCATTAAATGGTTTTAATGGTCCCAAATCAAATAAATGATATTTTCTCTGGCTCTGCTGTGACGCTGTTTGTTACATTGCCACAAGATGGAGACATGGTTCAGTGGACATGAGGCCTTAGCATTAACCAGTCAGTAGCAAAAATGAAAATCAAATCTGTGTGTAATTGTATTCATGGTTTGGAAATAGAATATATGGACTTTATAAAAACAAACTCCTGCTGTCACCAAAATAATAAACAATGATACAAATGAAAGAGTGAAGATCAGGATATCACAAATATAATCATTCGAGTCACATATTAAAGAGCTTGTAACACTGCTGTTATAATATAAGCACATAGTGTTCATTTGTTTTTATTGGGATGATGTCAACTGTCTGCTGGACCTTTTACGTAATGTTTTTACGTGACCTTGTGAGAAGCAGGACGTCTGTGGCCCGGTGCTGCTGGGGAGTGTGGGAGCTGGCAGACGGATCCTTGATGAACAGTTCTGGATCTTGGTTCTAAACCAGTTTTTCTAAGTGGGGAAGCTGGGCCAGCCTCTTTTTCAGAGGGGCACATTCAACCCAGGACAAAAGAGACAAAGACAAGGTCCAAGCTTTCAACACTTTTAATTTGCTAGCGTATATAAAGTAATAACGTAACAGAAACCCCAGCATATGCTTTGATTGGTATTTCTTACAGTTACAATTTCATCAAATTACAATATTAGCAACAAAATAAAACACCTTCCGTGCACTTGGAACCTCCTTGTCTGTCCCCCTCAGCCTGCTCTCACATTCTTCATCCGTCGCTCCTTCCTGCTCCGTGCCCTCATTTGAAAAACAGTCTCCCCAACAAATAACTCTTCTGGCTTTCCCTCTGTCACGCTCTCCACTTCCTGCCGCTTTTATTCATCTGTCTCTGCCTCAGTGTCTGCACTACATTCCAATAGAGAACTAAATACACTGGAGTCATTTCATACGTTGTTGGTAAAACAACAGCTGGTGGTTTATCAGGAGGAGAATGAATGAAAGCTCCCGCGTGGAACTAAAGGAGTCGGACAAACATAATGTTTTCTGCTTCTGAAGGTGACCTCTGATTCACAGCTCCCTCAAAGTCATCCCATCCGTCATGTGATGTCAGAGGGTGAGGGCGTGCTTCATGTGCACCAATAAATAATCCACTGAGAGAAAGACAATTAAACGTTATGGGATGGGTCCAAGCGTGAGCTGCGGACTATCCCGTTGATTCAGCTTCTTAGTTTCGCCCACATAATCCTGTTGACGTCACCCCCTGGTGACGTCATCACCCTGCAGTCATTCAGTTTAAATGACACTCGAACGACTTGGCACAAGCGAGAGAGAGAAAGACATTTCATGCTCTGATCATCTGGGAGGTAACTGTGGGGAAAATAGGTCACGACAGCTGATCTCAGCCCTCCAAGTCTGTTTTTAAAAAAGAGGAAAAACAGAAGAAGAGAAATGCAGTCGGTCAGACAGAGTGAGAAGTGGGTCATTAAAAGTCTTGACATGAAACATAAATAAAAGATGTGCCCTGGCTTTTTGCTCTGTCTTATTGTAATTTCAGGATGAGGCCATTGTTTGTATGAGCAGCCAGTGGCAGATTGGGAAACATTCCAACCTCAGTGAACGTGTTTTGTTCTATTAGTCGGTTTCCTGTTGCTGAGATGCTGATGTTGGCTCGGAGGTCAGAGGTGAAGGACAGACCTGTCAGGATATTACCCTGATGTCAAACTTCTCCCAGAATTTCCTGCTCAACATTCTGGAGACACTCAGGTTTTATTTTTTTATTTTTTACTGACCTACCAAATAAAACAGACGTGGGAAACCTGCCTGACTGCTTAGTTTAAGGCTCTGGTCTCTACTCGTTTCATCTCTAAACCCAGAGCCCAAGAATCTCAACTATCTCAGTAGAGATCATAACTCCACCCACACCAAATGGCAGTTTCAAGAGCATCAAGAAGCTGGCAAATGTCGAAATACGCCCAAATCATGCAGTGCTAATCCAAATCCAGCTCCGCTCCACAGTTTTATGGGCTCTCTCTCTTTTTATGGGCTGATGCGGCGTCCGATGACGATATCTCATTCAAATCCATTCAGCAGTTCTGTGTAATGCAACCTGCATCATGTCCTCGGTGGAGACGTGAGTGACAGGTCAAAACATTTCAACCTGCTCGGAGTTAAATGGTGAGTGCCCGGGCGAGCACGCCTGCGATGAGGACGCTGGAGCGTTGGTCGGCGACATGCCCGTCAGACTGGGTCGTCTCTCAAAAGTCTTGGCGAGAGCGGAAATCTGAGAGCAGGAATTTGGCACGCACAGACGCAGCCCGAGGAACCGAAGGAGAAGGAGACTTAAACTGGGCCAGTGATTGTTTGAGAGAGAGGGCAGAGTTCTGAGGGACAACATAACAAAACCGTGTTGTGAAATGAGGGAATGAAGCTCTCTGAATGAGAGGCCACGGTCACTAGACAGGAGGTTGAGAAAACAAGCGCAGCTTTTGGAGCCTGTGGAGGCCTTCGGCACTGTGATTCAACAAACACACCACCAGGTGTCAGCTGTGAAGGGTCTGCTCCCACACCTCCTCCGGCCATCTGAGCTGGCTCCCCCACAGCCCCCATGGTTCTCCCTGCTGGGCCCATGACAACCAATAGGTCTCCACAAGCACCGTTTATAACTAAGGAGAAAGACATAAATACAGTGGCCTCTCCATTCTCTGTATTTTCTGAGCGATCGTGAAAATATCCCTGAAACACGAAGCACGTCTCATAATCACATAAGACTTTATAGTCGAGAATTGAATGTGTCACAGTGACAGTATGATAAAATAATGTGACTGTTCTCATGTTGGAGGCAATAATATGTATAATATATACAGAAGAGTGCAATCAAAACAATATAGGAACATTTTAATATTGTACATAAACAATAATATAATGCATGAATTTCAATATTGCACATGGATTGTGCTATTGTACATGATGAAGTAATATTGTGGTAATATCACACATGAATACTTGTGTATTGTGGTATTGTACATGAAATAGTAATACTGAACATGAATAAAAATACTTCCCTTGGAGCTGAAATACTTTATCTCAGTTTCCATGTACACTCTTTATCGTGTTATTGAACGCATCTGTTCTTAGGAACACTGCACATCATTCATGTTCTTTTTATTTGGCTGGACCACAGCAGCAGAGCCAGCTCTAAACACTAATGTTTGTGACATCACTGTGTTGGCCTGCCCAGAGATGCCAGCCAAAAAAATGCTTTGTGACATCATCGGGGGATTTATTGACTCGTACACCACCCTTCTGTAGCCGTGAGGAGCCCAGCTCATTGTGGGAATGTGTTGGGTACTCTCCACGTGCGAGGCTGGTAACGCAAAGCAAGATGAGATGGAGAGAGAGGTCTGTTCAGATGGCACCTTTCTGTCCAGTTTATTTCCAGGCTCTAGTGAACACAAACACCAAGTCAACAAATATTCCAAACACTGCTTTCGCTCATGTGCGAACATGAAAACAAAAGTGGGTCACATTAGTGAAAGGGATTCACTACAAATGAGACCCAGCTGCTGCGATGAGGTGCCAACACGTCTTCACTGCACACATGTTTTCAGATATACTGTTAGACGTTCTTTTTCATTTTAAACATGCCCTGACTTTTTTTTAACTTTATTCTTTGAGAGTTTTGAAAACAACATTATCTCACATGGTAACTTACAAAATTACAACCAGATCAGTTCCAAGGAAAAAGCACACGAAGAAAAAACAACTCCAAAAAAAGATCAATTATTGGAAAAGGTCTAATATTGCAGCCGTGCGCATGCAACAACATGGTGTGGAGAAGTGAGAGGAGCCAGTTCTGGGCAGGACGGTGAATGATAGATGCTAAAAAAAAAACAAGAATGAATGTGTTAACAAGCTCACGTCTCTTGTTGGCTCAACGACTGTGATCCTCTGTGTGAATGTGCTGTTTTGTCAACAAGTGTTGACTAAACTTTCAAGGTTTTAGCCTCATGACAAAAGCTCTGGAGGGTTTTTGGAACATCAGCATCGCAGACGAACACAAAGAAAATCCTCTGAAAGCCTGTTTGTCCCTGATGGGAAATCAGCCTGGACGCAGTCCGCTGTGGTCATGTGGATGTGAGTCCATGGATTGGTGGTGGTAGACAATGATGCATAGGGAGGGTGGTCAGCGTGCTGAATGTGGCCTTTGTATCAGCAAAGCTTTTCCCAGAAGACAGCCATTGTTGACCAGGTCTTTGACCCCCGCAGCTCTGCGCTGACAGAGTCTCATGTGCTGCCTTCATTAGAATCATTTACAAGCCTCTGTCTTCACTCTGCGTTACTCTACGTTCATGATTTGCTCGACTTACAGCGTGCAGCCGTGAGGAAGAACTCAAGTCACAGCAGATGAGGTAAAAATGAACAAAGAGTGACTCAGCACAGGGCCAGGGGGACACCACCTGTCTAGCCCCTGAGGTGGCCCTGTCCTGTCAATTAGTCACTTACTTACAGTACTACTGACAGTTTGAAGAAGTACACAAGATGCTTGGCTCTTGTGTGTAAGCTGTGGCCCCTGATTTAGGAAACTCACCGATCTGTGTCAGGTCAACAAGGTGAGTGCTGACAGGTTTTGGACCAAAGTTGAAGAAATTTCTATTTCATCTCCTTATACCATTATATTAATACACCATATAAACCTGTACACAGCTGATATTCAGCCAACTTTCTGTTTTCCTGCTATTTCTTTTCATTTTGGGTTGTTTTTTGTTTTTTTTGTGGTTCCTGCACCTGTCAGAGTGGGTTGCTTGCTGGCTGTGGCTTTTTAGTTTCGCTTCCCCTTCGACTGAGCTCTGAGGTGGCTAAGAACAGGTTCAACCAGCTTGAGTTATGTTCACCTTCAACAGACACTTGTGACCAGAGCAAAAGCTCTGTGCTTCCTTTCGATTTTAGCAAATCTGTTTACTTTGCTTGTCCTGACGTGACTTTCTCTGATCAGCAGCATAACCCGGGGGTTTGGTGGCCGAGCGTGGCGCCGTAAACAGAGGAGGTCACAGGACCAGGCTGATAACAGAAGATAAACAGCAGAGCATTCGTAGGATTCAGTGTGTACGCTTTTGTTTGTTGGCCTGTGTTGTCTGAAGGTTGGATTCTGTACAGAAGGTATTTCAGGGGACTTTCACCAGTACTTCCCAACAATGTCATGTGCTCAATGAAATGCAAGGTTAGAAAGAACCGCTCGGTGCCCACAGTAATGACCCTCACCATCCTGTCGTTCCCTTTCCCTTTCGCTTCCTCTGTTGTCAATTGCCAGTTGCTGCCATCATCGTTCTATAAATATCTCTTCATTATAACAGCCTGTCTGACAGGGGCAGAATGTGACTGTGCAAAAGTACCTTTTGATAATAATATACTTGTGATAGCAGCATGTGAAAAGTATTTAAGTGAATCTTTCTTTCAGCCACCTTAATAACCAAGCTCGGTGGATTTTGATGTTTCACAAACCTTTCATGAGCAAAGTAAATTTCCTCCTTTGGCTCTCAGGGCGAAACGTGCAAATTACCCCATTTCCTGTTTTCAATACTTCAAACCACTGATGAGCTCTTTTACTTTCCCTCCTCCATTTGTTGACATCCTCTCTCTGCGTCCTCCGCTGCAGCGACTTCTTAAGATGTGAGCGCGTCTGAATATCTGAGTTCTGTCTGAGGTTGTCTTGTTTGCCATGGTAATCTACGGTGAATGAATAGAAGACTGTTGGAAAGAATTCGAAATGCCCATGTGAGTGATTCAGTAGAGGTACAATAGAATGGTGTTGTGGGCCTGTCAGTCCCTTATCATAAGCACACAGCACAGAGTCTGTAGTTTTCCATGTAGTTGCTTTTAATAACTTATGAGCAACCTTCCATCCTTGGAGAACTCAGCGACATCACCCAACACACATCACAGCAGAGACCTTTATATGCGTACGAATTGCCTCATAAGAGCCCCATTCTAATGTTTTTAACACTTTTCTGAAATACTTTGAGATACTTTTCTTTTCTTTGTTTTGCTTCTCTGCTCATTTCTGGCAGTTACAGAGTCTTTATTAGCCTATGGCCATGTTTGCCTTCTTCTATTTATTTATGTACTTATCCTGTTTGCTCAATTACCTACTTGCTTGTTTACATATTTAGAATTTTTTTATATAATTTGCTTATTTCCCAACTCCATACTTGACTTCCAGGAATCTTGGTTGGTAGATGTGGCTAGTGGGAGGAGAGGGATGTTAATGTTTATGCACAATGTATGAGCATGTATGTCAGTGTGATATGTGTTAAAATCAATCAAAATATTTGAGCCTACAGTTTTATTAACACAATAGCTCAAGTGTTGCATGACAGAATTGCTGAGGGAAATAATAAAAGCGCCATAAAGGCCAGGCAGTGCAATATAAGTTGAGTGCCACAGACATGCTTCAAGTCCCTTTGGGGATATTGTATGAATATTACACATATTTCTCACAAGGGTGGACCAGCTGTCACTGTCTCCAAACTGTGCACGGCCCATAAGGGGGCAACACCCTTAAGTGGCCATGGTTGTGCACAGCGAGTGTGTGCAGGCCTGCTGGACACACACTATGTTCATGACACTCATAGGAAGAGTGGGCTATAGCAGACTCACAGACAATGACGTGTGTTCATGTGTATACATGTGTACACTTTCCCTGCTGCATGAGGGAGATAAGGAAAAGACAGGAGTCTCTGTGCTGCATTCAGGTGCCCCTCGTAATTCCAAATGGAAACATGGAAATGCATTTTACGGAGAGGAGAGGAAAGTTCTTATTGACATCAAGTTATGAGCAACAGATGTCTCATCCAGCCCAGTCTAGATCAATATGAAAAGGAGCGTCGATCTTCAATTTATGGATTTTCCATTTGCCATTTGCTGTAGCCAAGAAAGAAAAGAATGACTTTTAACAAACTAGCCTAATTGCTGGAGATTCTCGATGACAAAGCCTTTGTCTTGATCATCAAAACTTGTGACGTCTTCTTTGCGTCTTCTACCACATTTTCCATCCTCAATAAGAGCATTGCAGATGCTCTTGACGGATTTGGATTTCTCACCTACTGCCCTTCACGGAGAAAGACGGGCTATTATCTGGAATTAGGCCCCTTTATGAAATCAGCCTCTGTGGCCTGGGAAACCCAAGCGTTAGTCACGTCATCATTCACGCCAACCGGGAACCATTTCCGGGAATACCGTGAACGCCTCAGGCCCGGACTGCCCATGAAGGAGAGGAACAGACAGTGAAGTGAAGTAGGTGGCGGCAGGGCACTTATAAACGGGCTGCCAGCCGCCAGCCAACCCAAGAAGGAGCCCAGCAGGACAGAGTGAGGGACAGACACGGGGACAGAGCAGAGGGGCGGCGCACGGGCTTGTTGTGAGCAGCAGGAGCGCGGAGCCGCTTCACCGCGTTTCCTGTTTCCAAAGTTCTCGGGAGTCGCACTTTTTAAATGCGCTGGATCCGGTGACGGCTTCGAACACGGCCACAGAGACACACGCGACAGACATGGTGAGTACATATCGGACGACAGGGACAGGGACAGGGACAGGTCTGCTCAGGAGACTTGACCCCAGCCTGTGGACAAAGTCCAGTGAGGGAATAACTGGTCCACTCAGGGGCAGAGACATGAGTCTGATGTCGGGCAGACAATAACAGAACAACATTAATATAGAAGAAATAACTTATATATATATATGACGTATAGCAACAGTCGGAAAAGTTAGAGAGTTTTAAAGAGACAAAGGTTTATTAGCTGTGTGATCATTATAATGTCTGTGGTCTAAATTAGGGAGTAGACAAATTGGACAAATAACTGTCCTGTGTTTACGTTGACAGTGATTCCTGCAACATGCTGTCACTTTTATTGTTCATGTGCACAGAGATGTTTATAAACAGTCCATGGCGCAGACGGAAGTTAGAAGACTGTGTGTTTATCCTACCTGGTTTATTTGCAATGAGCATTTAACTTCCAACGTTTTAAAATGAAACTGAATAGTTTCACAATGTTACCCGTGGACTGTCTGTTGGACACCGCTCTGCCCTCAGTGTTTATTTATATGGAACTTATGATGTGTCCGAAATGGACCAAAGGATTTGCCAGAGAAGGTGTTCCACAGACAGACGTTTGCTGTACTTACACTAATTATAATCACATAATGACTGTGGTCCCCTCCACATCATCTCTCTCAGTTCACTTCACTTCACAGCAAAGCCGTTTCTATTGTGGCTTTGTCAAGTTAGCCGTGACGAGTGAATTAACGGCGTTGTTCCAATCAGAGGAAGCAGCACACTTACTGCACTGTAATGACTAGGCTGGGTTTCCCTGGGCAATGCCAGGTACCTGCACTAATGCTGGCAGGATGGAGGGAGTGAGGGAGGGAGGGAGGAAGGAAGGAAGGAAGGTGGGGTACTGGAAGGTGCCTGTGTTAAGACAGAATCGGCTGGTCTTTAAACACTGACCATTGTTCTCTCTGACTGCTTGTTGTGTCCAGAATGAGATAAACGGGTCCTCAGGACATCTGTCAGTCAGGTTTCAACAGTCGTCCACAAGAAAAAGAAAAATACTTTCCCTTCACAGGGAATGACAGTGAGTTATGAAGCGTGCGAAGATGCTGAGATGGTTCTTGTGGGTTTTCTTTTGCTATCTGTTGCTGTGCCCTTCCTGTTGACCTCTTGGACGCAGGTTTCCTCACACGGCTCCTGAGCAAAGGTGACCGGGAGCAGTCGGGTTATTAATTACTCCAAGGTCAAACCCACATGGGCTGACGTACACGTTTGTCCTCTTGTGCTGCTTTGTCGTCACAGCAGTCAGCCGTGAGATCGTAATCTGTCCAACTGTGGGAACTGGTCCCACTTTACTTGATTATTTTCGTGTTTCATAACCGGTTTGCCTGTTCTCCTACTTTTCCACTGAGCTCTTCAGAAACAATCGATTGGGTAACAGTAACTAGTGAATGGGCTCTTCCTGAGAAACAGGCTAAAGTGCAGAGTCACTGCCAGATTACTGCTGTGTTTATAAAACAGAGAGTCAGTCTGATCTGTGTCAGTGCAGAAACGCAAAGCAACAAGTCCAGATATGATATCACATCTCTCTAGGGGCAAATATCTAACTCATAAATATCTGTGATCTTGTTCTGTATTGAAAAGCTAAAGATGACGTGTTTCCTTTGATGAGCTCACAGGCGACAGATTCAGAAAAAACCTTTGCCAGGCTCCTGACTACAGATGGTCATGACTATTCAGGCTCCCTGTCCCTGTTCATTTACTACCTTTGTTTACGCTATAACCTCAAACGTGTCACATCCGGACGGCTGGGAAATGGCCTCATGGAGCGCATGGCTGTCGCTGGGTGCTAACAAGCAGAAAATTCCCATTGTGATTATTATTTTCACTGAGGCTGGAACAGCGTAAGCACTGCAAATGAGCCTGTGCCGTGTGTGTGTGTGTGTGTGTTGGCTGAACAGGAGAATGGGAAGGACCGCCTGCAGCAGACCCAGGAGGAGGTGGAGGAGGTGAAGGTCATCATGCTGGACAACCTCAACAAGGCAGAAGAGCGATCTGGCAAACTGGGTGAACTGGAGGACAGGGCAGATGTGCTGCTGCAGAAGGTACGCAGACAGGGCAAAATAAACGACACCGTTTCAACCAAGTGTTGGATGGAGAAGGCGACTAAGCGGAGCAAATGGCACAAACAGGGATGCAAACCAGGAAACATCATATTGACGTCTATAAATAGACTTTAGGTGGAGCTGGAGAGGAAAACAAATGTACAATTTACATCCTGATTGTGTTTTATGGCGCTATTTTTAGAAAGGTATTTCCTATTGTTTCCTAAGATGAATGAAGTGAGCTGGTCTCCCTGGGTATGACAGAGTGAGTGCAGGACATGCCATGAGATGCATGTCCGTCCGGGGGTCAGAAAGCAGGTCACATCATTCCCACGTTGCCCATTCAGCCTGTGTTGTAACACGGTGTTGAGCACTTCTCAAAAACACCTACTCTGAAATCTAAGAAGCGCGGTGTGACGTTTGCAGATAAAGAAACTGCCCAAAATGGGAACGCAGCTCTCCAGCAAGTTCCGGCTCAGTCTCACGCGTTGACGTTTGTAATGAGAGCAAAGAAATGCGGGCCCATGATGTTCCAATCAACATTTTAATTTCATAACAGTGGGTCAAGCTATTGGGATCTCGGCGGAGCAGCTTGCATTGACAAACCCATCAGGCCCTGCAGCTCCCCACCGCGTCTCCCAGCTCACTGTGGTGCCTTTTCACCGACTCAGTCACAGTGTTCTCTCACCAGCCGAGGATAAAAGCATTCTCTGCTACAGACACTCGAGAACTCTGAGAACCACAGCTGAAATGTACTCTAATGCTGGGTTTGCCTGTTGCATATTGATGTCCCACAATGCAACATGTTTATTCATTTGTGTAAACGTTTTTCTCAAGTGGTGAAAAAAATGCAGCTTTTGTTGGAGGCAGCAAGAACCAGCTGGAGATACTGGAGTCATTTTGTAAAAATGTCATGAACTTAAGTCTGACGAGTGCAGAGCTTTTGGAGTGGCTTGTTTACTTGCAAGGCTGCGGCTTAACTGAGCAACTACAAGTCGAGATCTGCCGAGTCCACAAAGATCTCTGAAGGATTTGTACACATGAAATACTGTTGTATCCTTCCAGTGTAGCGAGTAATTCATGTGTATTATGATTTACACTCAGGGGTCTACTTCATTATTTCGAATAGCGAGTCCTTTTCAGACACTTTGAACATACACTGTCACATCTGTTTGTGTGCTGGGCAGTCTGCTTCCATTTATTCTACCTGGTTTACTTTCAGTCTGACTCTTGTCTGTTTGTGTAATATGTTTTTGATAAATAGACAGGCATCTGTGGAATTAGTAAGTAGTACTGACACACTTCCTTTAGCACTTGTCTTCTCTCCTACAATTCCAGAATGTAATAAAGCATTAAAAGCAGCCTAACACGAGTTAGAATAGAATAGAAAGACTTTATTGTCAATGTTTACAGGTAAAGGCAAAAATAAAAAATATAAACACCTCTCAGTGTAACTTCCTGTCTGCATTTTCTCTTCACAGAGTAAAGCCTTTGAAAAGACCACCCATCAGGTGAAGCAAAAGAAGAAATGGGAGAACAAGAAGATGAGGATGGTGTTTATCGGAGTCGGAGTGGTAGCAGGACTTGTCATCGTCGGACTTATAATCTTTGCTATTATTGGATAGCGCATGAGGACCGTTGCTCATTGATGCTCTGCTGATCAAAGGGAAAAAAACATATTGGGACGAAGGGATAAAGATAAAACACCCAGGAAGAGAGATCAAGCGTCTAGCCTGATAGGCTCACTCTGTGATATTTTTCTGTTTCCACATATTTATGGGAGGAAGTGTTTTCAATCTATATGGTACCACTGATTGCTTGGCTGCTTCTTTTCTTTAGTATATCTCTCCCAAACTCGTTCCTTTGTCCACCACAGTGGAAGGAGACTCCAGTTCATACACCAGTAAATCCAATAAAAGAAGTGAAACCACTCCACTACCACTCCCTGTTAGAAGTCATTATCACGAAGATTTGTTATTATTAGATTTAAAGAAAGTTCTCACCCCACTATCAGTTACTGATATTTTTAACCAGACATCATGCTGCTACGGTTGTCCTACTCGCTTGTACATGCTTGTGACCACGTCACCATTTCAGTGCACCCCCACCCCCAGGAGAGCAGAAAGCTGCCATCACAAAGACAGGATCCATGGCACCTGACGAGTTGAACATTGATTTGAGGAGAGACGAGTGTTTGCATAAGAGAACAGAAGAGAACACAGATTTGTGGTAAATAGCAATCATGAGCTTCAGATAGCAAACCTTCAGCTGCTTAAAATCACATGTCCACAAACTTGCCTGCATTATTAAAATGTGTTTTTTTAATCTTTGAGTGATTTGTAATTTGTTTGTCATACACTCTATTTTTTGTCAATAACGCTTCCATTAAAGAACATTTATAAATTTAAACATTCAGACACACAGTCAACATCATATCTGACCTACTACTCAACATCCAAACATGTAACAAAAAACTTCCAATTGTTTTACAAGTAAAAAAGAAAGCCTTTGAAAGTCTGATAATTGTGATAAATCGGTTTCATGGCATTTAATTTGCAGTTTTGACAAATACTTTAACACTGACCCCTTGAGGGAAACCAAGAAACATGCAGAGCAGATGAAAACATTTTCCACTTGCCAGAACTATTGTGTGATGGATTTATGGAAGCACTTAACCAGATCACATACCTCGATTCTCACACACGAGGCTCCTTAGAGCCAAAATGTGTGAAACGTTTATTTTTTGTCTGATTGGCGACTGGCATCCAGTTTATAGTTGCATTGCCGTCACCTACTTTACTTTACTTGCTGTAAGATTCTGTAGTTCTTCTTTAGTTTCTTCTGTTCTTCTCTGTAGTTGCATTACCACCACCTCCTGTCTATCATTCTGCTCTAAATTCGCAATTAGATGAATAAGTGGTGTTTATGTATCTACAGTGTGTCAGGGTGCAGCTGCACATTTTCTCCAGCAGAGGTCGACAGATTTACTTCAATGTTTTTACTTCGATGCGTTTGCTTGTATCGATTTGATTCAGTGATGTTCAGGTGTTCTAGATCTCTGGTTGTGTTTGTAAATATTTATTGCACGCCTCATTGGAAAAAGGCGTCTGCTAAATGACTTTGTAAATTAGCGGATCATTGTATTGATCGTATTCGGAGTTACTAACCCGGAAGTGACCTCACGAAGTTCTTCCTGCATCAAGACCGGCAAGATGGCAGCGGACACGCAGGTTTGTGTGGCTGTTTTTTCTGTAGTGTGCTATCGGCTTACTGAATGATCCGCATGTGTGAAGGGAATCAGGGCGGAGGTTTATCGAGTTGTCCTTAATAAACTCTCTGCTGTCTGTTTTCTGTTCGCCGAGAAACTGGAATGGGAAAACTTACCCAACAGCTAGCAAACGATTAGCTAGCCGTCTGCTAGCCGAGTGCTACGTAGCCTGGGTGTGAGGATGAGACTGAGCCCAGCAGGCAGAGGACTGGTGTCCAACCTGGGCTTTAACTCACTGTCAGTGTCCGGAGTTGGATTAAATTACATTAAAACAAGCATCTTCAACGAGGATGAGCCAATGAGCTGCATCCTCGCTCCTCCACGAACCGTGAACCATATTAAGTTAACTCATATTCAATGCATTGAGAGACAGACAAATAATTTGCTCATCGAAGTAATTCCTAAGAATCTCTTTACCGTGGGTCTGAGTCCTGCTGCCATCTGCTTCACTCAAGTCATCACACCAGCTCTCTTATTAACTGTGACTTTTGCTTCAGGTTTCAGACACGCTGAAAAAATTTGCTGTAAAAGTGACCACAGCCAGCGTGAAAGAGCGCAAAGAGATTTTTGGAGAGCTGAAACAATGTCTACAGGGCAAAGGTGAGGGATAGTGTGTCATGACATTTTTGACATGATGATGATAGAAGTGGTGATCATATGACTCATTTCTGTTCTTCAAAACACTTTTTTAGAGCTCCCAGAGCCTGCCATCAAGGGGCTATGCAAGCTCTTCTGTCTCACCCCACACAGATATCGGTAGGTTCATGTACTAACTTGCTCTAATGCTCCCATTTGATGGTTCAGTTTAAACCCAGGAAAAATATCAAACACCACAAACATGTCCATAGGGTTTAGGTGCAGTTTGGTGCCTGTGTGTTATGAACTATAGCATGGAGATTATGTGTTGTACTTTTGCACACATTGACACCAGCATCGGCCCTTAACAGCAAATCATCAAGTTGACATCTTTGTCCGCTCTCTAGGTTCTCGTGTTTGAGATTATTGGATTCTTCTCTAGTCACAAATATAAAAGGGCTGGACGAACTAACACAACAACAACAACTGTGCATAATTGATGAGTGTGCTTGACAGGGACGCTGCGTCACGCAGAGAGCTGCTCACTGTCATCGGCCTGCTGGCTGACAGTCAGCCGGACATCCTGGTCACCAGCCTCCTCCACTGCCTGCTCAACAGTGGCGTCATCAGCAAAGGTGGAGATCCCAGGTACTGCTCTGTCTGAAACGCTGTTTATAGTTGCATTGTGAGCATCAATGTGTCATTTTCCCTCTTTGTCAGTGAACACAATTTTAATATTATATGGTAAAATATTTCTACAAATCAAACTGCTGATTAAATGTCCTTATATTTTCAGTAAATGCTCAGGCTCTGCGGCCTTCGTCGGCCTCTCCTGGACAATCCTTTTGGTCCCCTCTGTGTTTACTATGCCAGAGAAAAGGGAGGGACCCATCTGGAAGAAAATGGTAAGTCAATGTTTCTGAATTTTTCAATGTAACACCATTAATATAATTCTTTCCTAAAGAAAACATACTGAGTTTATAATCATAAAGATTTCCCAGATGTACGAATGTCACTGACACTTGAAATATCTCCACACGTGAATGGATGCCCGTGGTTATCTCCGATGTGGGTGTAACGTTACGGCTTTCGCCCTCTCTTGTAGGTGGAAGTTCAGAGCCTTCTTGTCTCAGAGGTTGTGGGAGGAGCCAAGACCATCGCTAAGAAAGCAAGTCTGAAAAATCTCAGTCGCCTCTGGAAGGAGGTGAGTGCCATACACACTGGTCGTCAAAGACACACACACAAATTGATCTTGTCAGGAGGGAGGGTCTTTTTATGATCCACCTGTCATTTTCAGTTCTGTCATTTGTTTTTGTGTGAAGTAGAGGTGTTCCAGCCCAGTGCATTTTTACCACAACAGGTTTCCAGGCCAACTACATCACAATGTTAAAAAGCCAAGGTTACCTACTATTGTAGGTACTGAGATGCTGTCTTTCACCTCGTTGCTGAACCAGATTAGTGCATCCACCCCAGTGTCACATTTAAGAACAAATGAAAAATCAGTAAGTCTAACATGTGTTTCTTGAACAGAACCCTGGACTGGTGGATCAGTACATCAGCACACTGCTGAGTCTGGACCAAAGCCCAACAACTCTGGTCATGCTGGGCGTGTGTCTAGACTTCTGCACTGCCCAGAAAGACAAAGCTACAATAGAAAAGCATAAGGTGACTATTTCTAATCCTGTCTGATTTCAAATTTCCCATTAGCTGAAACGTGGCAGCACATCTAAATGTACGTCTGCTGCTTTTCAGAGTGCCCTGTTGGACCTGTACGTTAAATCAGTCCTGATGAGCAAGACAAAACCACAGCAGCACATTTTGGACAAAAGTGGCTCTTTACTGCGTCATGTGTCCCACTCTGAGTTCAAGGAGCAGCTACTCCCTATCCTGCAGAAGACAATGCTGCGTAGTCCAGAGAACGCCATGGAGAGTGAGGCTCTCTCTGTTTCCTTTGTTTTCATACTTAATGCTCAGCCAGCTCTGGGATAGCGGATTAATACTTTGTTTGATCTCTTTCCAGCCATTTCCTGCCTGCTATCCAGTGTGACTCTTGACCTCAGTCAGTATGCCATGGATATCGGGAAGGCCATAGCAAGTAAGGCCTTTATGGAAATTTTGACCAATATAGTTTTGTATTTCTTAAGTGGACAGCAAAAAATGTATTTGTGCAATGTAGCCATCACATTGTAATAGGCTGTGCTTATATAGTGTTTTTCTAGTCCTAATAACAACTGAAATGACCTGTACTGATCTGTGTATTTTCTCAGTCTGGAAGACCAAAGAGTAGAAAGACTCAAAGTGTAGCATCAGAATGCAGTGTGGAGCACAAAGACTGGAGTTGAACCACTAACCTTCTGGTTACAGGATGTAAAGATGCTCATTTTGCGTTTCAGGTCAGCTTAAAGCCAATAATCCCCAGCTGATGGAGGAAGCGGTCCAGGCCATGCAGAACCTGGCTCAGCAGTGCAGTGACTCCACTGCAGTCCAGGACATGGTCACACACCTCTTCAAGATCCTCGGAGGTGACCAACTTATTTACCCTGTAGAATGAAATGTGTCTCAATCATGTTTGGTTTTGCTCAGCTGAAACATAAGTCTTGCCTTTTCAGGGTCTGAGGGAAAGCTCACAGTTGTTGCCCAGAAGATGAGCGTGTTGTCAGGTGAGGGGTTCCTTCATGTATGATGACAAGATGTCAGAAATGGACACAGACAGGTTTTAACTGAGAAATCTGTATCTTGCAGGAATTGCCAGCTGCAGCCACCATGTCGTGTCAGGAACCTCCAGCCAGACGCTGAGCGCTGCAGTCACTGTGATGTTCATCCCTTATTTACAGCAAGAAGGTATCGCTGCCCCGTTTTCTCATCCTCTCCTTCCTGATAGAGTCCTCCAAGAAAACAAGACAATCAGAATCTAAAATACAATTGTATGCAATGAGTCTGGAAATTGTTTGCAAAGTGACTTTACACTGTTTAATTTAGTTCATGAGGGGACCTTGGTGCATGCCGTGTCCGTGCTCTCCCAGTGGAGCAGTCGCCTTACAGTGGAAGTTCCAACTGCTCTCATGGATTGGATGAAGAAGGCTTTTACCCTGAAGACCTCCACCTCTCTGGTTCGACACACCTACCTTCAGGCCATGTTGGGCATCTTTAAAGGTCAGTTACACTTGGGACACTAGACCTCAGGTCAAGGTGTATAACTTATCAAATGTCTTTTCTTTGTCCCTTATATCTAGGTGACACCCTTGCACAGGCCTCGGACTTCTTGCCTTTGCTCATCCAAACGGTGGAGAAGGCAGTGGCCCAAAGCTCCCAGCCTGCTTTGCTTGCAGAGGGTGTGGCGGCTTCTGTTCTGTTGAGTCGACTGTCTCTACTGGAGTCACAGAGCGGTGAGGCTGTCTTTCCCACAAGTTACCGATGACTGTTGGAAAAGGAGAATGGTAAATGATGCAGATGATTTGTCTTTGCAGAAGCTAAATTCACCAGCTTCTGGAATGTGATCTTAGATGAGAAGAAGCCACTGTTCACAGCAGAGAAGTTCCTCTCCCAGGCCAGTGAGGAAAGTATGGAAATATCTTTTCCTGCTATCAGCCTTGCAGAAGCGTTGGAGTTCTTTTAAAATGTCCAAACTTCAACTGATGGATTATTTCTGTCTCTGCCACTGTTGTGTAGCTCTTCTCACACTACTGCTGCTCTGTGAACGGCTCTTCCTGGACCACGCCCACAGACTCAACGGCAGCAAATCCAAGTGAGTCTGTCCTCAGCAGCTGTATGTTGCCATTGCTACGCTGTTGCTGTTGATTGTGATTATTGTAAATGTCCATCTGTAAGGTTCTGAACAAATGTGATGCTGTGTAGTTTTATTGGCTGTTTCCTCCGTGTACCTGTGTTCTGTAGGATGTATCACCATGCCTCTGTTGCTGCTCTGCTGTCCCTGAGCTGGCGTGTAAGGAAGAGGGCACAACAGATGGTCAGGAAGCTGCTCTCCTCTCTGGGTGGATCTAGTCTTGCCTACGGCCTTCTGGGAGAACTCAGTGTGGTCATCAACAAGCACAAAGTACACACTGATTATTCAGATTTATTTACACATCTACTGAAAGAGATTATCAGACTGTATCCTAGTACATTCTCTGTTTTTATAATTACTCAGTTTGAGAGAGAGACAGTGAGTTGATTTCTTCTCCTGACTGATGTGATTTCTCAGGTTTTGCCCCAGGACGTCCTGGTGTCAGACTCAGGAGAGCTGACTGAGTTGGGGCGCAGCTACACCCCCCCTCGTGTTCTGCTGGAGGCTTTGTGTGTTGTTTGCTCCGCTGCCAGCCAATGGGGTGACCCTACCGAAGCAGAGAATTTGGCCATGGAGATCATGATAATCACCCATCATCCATCAATAAGTATGAGAATGATCCATATGAGCTCAGGCTATCCTCCTATACAACTCTGGGACATTGCAGAAGTTCTCTGACTTGCACTTGACATCTCATCTACTCCATGTTTCGCCTTCAGTTGAAGCTCGTCGAGGCGTCTGGCCTGTTCTGCTCTCCTTCATGAACATCAAAGCAGAAGAATTCATCGAAAAGAATTTGGAGACGATTCTGCCTCGTCTGCTCGATGTCAAGGCTGACAACCAGGTCTGATAACACACAGCAAGACTCATGAGTTGAACACAATAAGAATACCAAGTGTACTCGACTGCTGCAGCAAGACCAGTTCAAACATTCTTACATCCTGTGTGCAGGATCACTCGCTGCTCAATCCTGCAACACATTTGTCTCGAGTTGACCCGGGATATCAGGATGCTTACCGCTTACCTTTTTTTTCTCCGCAGGCAACAAAAAATGCTGTCGGGGCTCTCACCGGCCTCTCCCCTAACAAGCTGTTACCGCGGGTAATAAGTCATATCACAGAGGGACTTTCCCAGCCTGCTCTGCTTCATGTCACCAGAGAGGAGTACGCCATCATGCTGATGCCAGAGGGAGAACTGTATGACAAGAGCATCATCCAGAGGTAACACACAGCCACTTAAACCACGGTTGACTTCTCAACAGTCCCTTCTGTTTTAGGCTAACCTCATTTGTTGCTGTATCTGTTACCAGACTAATTCTATTAGTCGTAATTTAGCCATTTAGTCCATCACAGATGAAAGTTATCTGAACTGTGGAATATATAATGGCTGTGACTGAGATGAAATATAATGCAATGTCATCTTTTGACCCTCTCTTACCTCTACACTTGCTGCAGTGCCCAGAAGGAAACAATCAATAGAGGAAACATAAAGAGAGAGAACAAGGCCTACTCCTTCAAGGAGCAGATCATTGAACTGGAGTTACAGGAGGTAAAATTCACAAACCAGCATCTTTGGAGCTGATTCTGTCTGCAACATTTTTTTGACTTGGCCTCATTTTCACAGGAGCTAAAAAAGAAAAGGGGCATCAAAGATGAGGTGCAGCTAACCAGCAAACAGAAGGAAATGATGCAGATCCAGCTGGAAAAGGAAACCGCTATTCGCAAAAGACTTCAAGTGGTACGCAACCTAATCTGAAGTAAAGATTAAAATAATTTCTCGAATGCCTGAACCACAACTTTCTAATGGTGTCATCTTGTTGGCTTGTGTCTCACCTTTCTCTGTCACCAGCTGGATGTAAAGCTGCATAGCTTGGCGGGTCTGCTTGAAGCAGTCATGATGGAGAGACCAGCCCAGATCACCAAAGAGCTCCCTGCTGTCCTCCAGGTCCTACTGCCCCTGCTTCACTCCCCTCTGGCTGCTCCACACATCCAGCCACTCTTTGTAGATATTGGAGTGTGTCTTATGCCCAAGCACTTTCAGCATATAGGTACATGGCCTGTTTTGATTGATTCCATTAACAAAGGAGAGTTTTAGTAGCGTAAGTCAATTTCAATTGTCTTTTTCCCCCTTCCAGGTGTGCTTGTGGGTCATGTGACATTACGGCTGTTGAAGCCGGAGTGTGAGCTTGACTCGGCCTGGGAGGAGGAGGACCTGGACACAGCAACCAACCGTACTATCCTGCTGCTGCACAACAACACTGTCCCGCAGAGAGAGAGCAAGACTGGTGCGTATCGCAAATGAAAACAAATGAATATAATGGCTAATCACTTGTTCAAATGTACCAAACTGAAAACAAACAAACATTCAACAATCTTCATTAGAGGTTATATATTATTACGAATGAGAACATTTTCATATATTCCAGTCACAAAAAGGAATAGTATATGGGATAGTATTTCCTGAGCATTTTATTTCCTTCCTTAGATGTGACTCCCCTGTCTGCACCTGCGTTCTCCTTCTGCTTCCCTCTCCTTAACGCCATGCTCAGGGAGTCCTCTGGCAACACTGAGGAGTCAGAGAACATGATGACCAGAGCCTTGCAAGTCATCAACGAACACTGCCAGCTTCGGGCCGAGCCAAACACGGATAACTTTGTCATAGATGAGGTTAGATCATTCTTCTTGATTGAATGAGGTGTGGTTGCGTTTTCTAAATTACCACAAAATATTTGATCTGGTGTTATAAAATCTTCAATCTGCGTTTTCAGACTAAGTGCTGCAGAAATGAGTAATTGACAAGAGAATAATCATTTTCATGGTGGCATTGTATTCTTGTTTATATACTCACCAGTCATCCACATAGCAGTGAGCTTTTAAGCTCTTTTTAATCTTGTAGTGTAAATATAAAATGCAAAGCAAGTTGAGGAAGCTTTATGTGACAATATTATAATTTATTTTGTATTTGAATGGATTTATATACCTGCTGTGGTGTCTTGTCTCAGAATGGGCCTGAGCTGCTTCCACGTGTCAGCATGTTGCTGCTGCTCACCAGAATCATTTCCACAGCCACCCCAAGACTTCAGGTAAACAAGCAGGCGCACCAACAAAACTCTCAACTTTCAAGCATATGCTCATAGTTGGTGGCGTGATTTATTTTCTATACATTTCTAGGGCTGAATTTGCCAATTTGTTCTGAGAGAATTTTAATTTGATTTGTGTTGTGTAGGTGTTGGCGTCTCAGTGCCTGACCGCTCTGTGTGCCAGCGCTGGAGGTGACGAAGGCTGCACCGTGGCAGAGCAACAAGAGATAGACGTGCTGCTCAACGCTCTGCTGTCACCCTGTTTCTCTGTCCGGGACTCCGCCCTCAGGGTAAGCTTTGGACCACGTTCATTTTATAACCTTTGTTTTTTTTTAGGTTCCCCGTCCTTCTGTCTAAGGGACAACACCACCCGATTCAGTTATGTTGTTCTGCTGGGTGTGAGCACAGATCCACTAGAGTAGCTCACGCCCTCATACCATCCTCATGGAGACAGAACAATTGTCACATGACAAAGCTTTTCATCTTTTTAGGGTTGTCTTGCTGTTGCCTTGCCTTTATTCTTTGAGCTGCATACATATAGTACATGACCTACTGACTGTGTGTGCACATTTGAACCCCTGGTCCTTGTGCATAGGGATTGTTGGAGATGGAGTTTGCCCTTCCCACCGACAGCACCGAAGCCACTGGGCTCAGTTTGCTGCGTAGACTTTGGGTTGCCAAGTTTGATGTTGAGGAGGAGGGACGAGCCTTGGCTGAAAGGTATCTTTACTTGGATTTCTCATTTCAAAAATGCTATATCCTGTACCTCAGCATGGTGAGGGACCATAGAAATATCCTGTATAATCAACAGTTGAACTCATTTGTTTGCTCTGTATTTCCTCCTCAGACTCCTGGAGTCTCTGGCTCTGGAGCTGGTCCCTGAGCTCTGCTCCCTGCTGATTGGAGACGTCACTCACCACGAGGAAGCTGTCCGTTCTGCAGCAGCTGCTGCTCTGTCAAGTGCTGTGTCCAAGTACAGAGACCAGTCTGCTACTGTGCTCGGCCAGCTGACTGAGCTCTATCAAAACAAACTTTATGTGAGAACTTTGGACATTTCCAAATCACGTTATGACTCTCACTGTTCTAGCCTCTACTGCTGGAATGATAGTTGTGTCAAAAATCAAGTAATAATGCATTTGTTTTTGTTTTAAAGCGACCTCCTCCAGTTCTGGATGCCCTGGGCAGAGTCATCTCTGAATCTCCTCCAGACCAATGGGAGGCCAGGTAGTTCTCAGTGTGTGACATTAAGCATTTAAGATGAGTTAGATGATGCAGTTAAGTTAAAGATAAGATGACAAAGATCTTTTTATTGGAAGCCAACAAGATAACATTTCTGTCTCAGGATCCTAAATGAATGAATACAAAATTAACCAGCACACTATCTCCATTACAAGTCAAAGACATCATCAGATAATAGCATAAAAGCTATGTTATTTGTTATAACACACTTCCAGAAGCCTCAAAGTGTAAAGTATTTCATCTTGTGCACTGAGCTCATACACCCTGTGTGTACCTTAGATGCGGCATCGCCCTGTCTCTGAACAAGCTGTCCCAGTACCTGGATGAATCTCAGGTCACCCCTCTCTTCCTTTTCTTCGTCCCTGATGCGCTGAACGACCGCCACCCTGATGTGCGGCGCTGCATGCTTGACGCTGCCCTCTCTGCACTCAACACGCATGGAAAGGTACGGCTCGCACTGATTTAAACACATTGAATGCCACCGTTCTGGTCATGAGCTGTACGTCACGTGCCTGCTCTTTGTAACAGGACAACGTGAGCTCCCTGCTTCCAGTGTTTGAGGAGTTCCTGAAGAACGCCCCCCAGGACGCCAGCTATGACTCTGTCCGTCAGAGTGTGGTTATTCTCATGGGCTCTTTGGCCAAACATCTGGACAAGAATGATCCCAAAGTTAAACCCATAGTGGCCAAGCTCATCACTGCACTCTCCACGCCATCACAGCAGGTAAACAACTCATTCCAACTGCAGTGGAAACTGCATAGAGATTGATGGATTAAAGAACGGGGGATGGGATTGTTCCTATACAAATGCTGTTTACATAGTTCTTTCATAGTACATCTCAATTTCCTGCCTCCCACATTACAGCCAATCAACAGATTTGTCTGGACCACGTAATCTCATGTGGTCTGTCAAATCCCTAAACAGGTCCAGGAGTCTGTGGCCAGCTGTTTACCTCCTTTAGTCCCTGCCATTAAAGAGGATGCTGCAGGCATTGTAAGAAACCTGCTGCAGCTGCTGCTGGAGAGCGACAAGTACGCAGAGAGAAAGGGAGCAGCCTACGGACTGGCTGGCCTGGTCAAAGGTCTCGGGATCCTAGCGCTCAAGCAGCAGGACATCATGACCACGCTGACTGATGCCATCCAGGACAAGAAAAACTTCAGGCGGAGAGAAGGTCAGTCAGGATTATTTTAAACTGTCATTCCTTAAATTAATCAACACCTGTATCTAAACAGATAGAATAGAACCAGCATGTCTCACTCCTTCATCTTCATTAGCTTTGACTCAACTCAGGGGTTGAATCCTTCTGAGGGCGTTGTCTATCCCGCCTATGAAGTATGAAGGTCTTTGTGTGTTCTGGTCTGCAGCCGCTCTCCCTCATCCATTGCTATTGCCTAGGAACAGGGCAATAGATGAGAAAGTTTGGTGGAACTAGCTGAAAAGATTTCAACATCAACGTTCTGTTGTTTATTTATTTATTGCCAAAGGAAAGTGCTGAGCACCTGTTTGTCTTCTGCAGGATCACTGTTTGCCTTTGAGATGCTATGTAACATGTTGGGCAAGCTGTTTGAGCCGTATGTGGTCCATGTCCTGCCACACCTCCTGCTCTGCTTTGGAGATGGAAACCAGTATGTCAGAGAGGTGAGTGGGTGGATCATACAGTAGCTTGAGGTCACTGCCTCTTCATTTATGCTCAAAGACCACTAGAAAGGTGCTTTCTGACTTATCATATTACCCATGTCCCTGTCTCCTCTTCCCTCAGGCTGCAGATGACTGTGCCAAGGCTGTGATGAGGAACCTTAGTGCCCATGGCGTGAAACTGGTTCTCCCCTCTTTGCTGGTGGCCCTGGAGGAAGAGTCCTGGAGAACTAAAGCAGGTCAGAGGCTCATGCATGCACAGCTATTCAAAAGGTCTTGAATATATTTAGGATGCAAAATTATTTGATCGTCACCAGGTTCTTTGACTTACGAGTCTCGTTAATTTTTAAACAATTTAGTGTCAAGTACAACATTGATTGTCGGATATTTACACAAACTTGTCACACACTGAGATTGAAGAATAGTTGTCTGTGTAAATCTAAGTATAAGCTATTGTTGTGAAGTGCAGGGTAATTGAGTCTTCAGTCTTTTTCATTTCTATACGTCCTGTGCATAACCCCCTTGTCTCCTCCAGGCTCGGTGGAGTTGCTGGGTGCCATGGCTTACTGTGCTCCCAAGCAGTTGTCCTCCTGCCTGCCCAGCATTGTGCCCAAGCTGACCGAGGTGCTCACCGACTCCCACGTGAAGGTGCAGAAGGCCGGCCAGCAGGCCCTCAGGCAGATCGGCTCGGTCATCCGTAACCCTGAAATCCTGGGTGAGGAACTCGACAATACTATTTTATTTGATCATAGCTCACTGAGCATGACTGTTGTGAAAGTGAAACTTAAATGATGATCTATATGGTTTAATTTAAAAAGAAATTGTGACAGAACACAATGCATACAATACCACTCAAATAATGTCAGGTTTCTGTTTAGCTTTGATTTTTTTTTTTTTTTGTTTAGTGCTGATTTTTTTTAACAGTGATGTCATTGTTCTCGCAGCCATAACCCCCATCCTGCTGGACGCCCTAACGGATCCATCCAAAAAGACACAGACATGCTTGCAGACGCTGCTGGACACCAAGTTTGTTCACTTCATCGACGCTGCCTCACTGGCCCTCATCATGCCCATCGTCCAGAGAGCCTTCCAGGATCGATCCACAGACACGCGCAAGATGGCCGCTCAGATCATTGGCAACATGTACTCCCTCACTGACCAGAAGGTAGGCAGCTGTGACGAAATAATACAAGAATGACATCTGCACTGGTCTTTCTAACCTTGGATAGTCTGAAGACTTCTTGAAGTATTTTTTTTCATGGTGTCATATGCGTCCTCGTTTGTAGGATCTTTCACCCTACCTGCCGAGTGTCATTCCTGGACTGAAGGCCTCATTGTTGGACCCAGTGCCTGAGGTGTGTGAACTAATGAATAAATGCTGGTGATAGCAGGAAATATAAACAAGACAGTTTATTATTTATAGTTTAGAATGTCACCTGTCACATCAAGTTTGTACTGATTTGCAAAAGGGAGAATTACTAGGTTGCTCTTCTCCTCTCCAGGTTCGTACCGTCTCAGCCAAGGCCTTGGGTGCGATGGTGAAGGGGATGGGTGAGACCTGCTTTGACGATCTCCTGCCGTGGCTCATGGAAACCCTGGCGTCTGAACAGAGCTCTGTAGATCGCTCCGGAGCTGCACAAGGTCAGTTCTCATTCAGTCTCTTGTGTGTTGCTGGAGATTTGTGCCCAATATCATTAAACAACTGAGGTACTTGATGCTTTGTGTGTTGTTTTGTTCAGGTCTGGCTGAGGTGATGGCTGGACTGGGAGTGGAGAAGCTGGACAAGCTCATGCCAGATGTGGTGCAGACCGCCAGCAAGGTCGACATCGCTTCCCACGTCAGAGATGGATACATCATGATGTTTATCTACCTGCCCCTGACCTTTGGAGACAAGTTCACTCCTTACGTTGGGCCCATCATCCCTTGCATTCTCAAGGTAGCAGCCACTCAACTGTGGGCAAGAATATGTTTGTATGTTTTAGATGAGAGCCAGTTCAGTTGCTCTCTATAACAGTAAATGAACTTGTCATTGACTCAAGTACCTCAATCATTTAGCTTTGTTATCACTCTGCTGATCACACTTCACCACAGCTCAGTATCTCTTCCTCTGTCGGTGTTCTCTGCCAGGCCCTGGCTGATGAGAATGAATATGTGAGAGACACTGCCCTGCGTGCAGGCCAGCGAGTCGTCAGCATGTATGCAGAGACCGCCATCGCACTGCTGCTTCCTGAACTGGAACAGGGCCTGTTCGATGACCTGTGGAGAATCAGGTTTGATATAAATATGCAGTCACAAGTTGTTGATTGAGTGAATGTCACCCATATGTTTTCTAAATGTGCGTCCATGCTGTTGTTGTTGTGCAGGTTCAGCTCTGTACAGCTGCTTGGAGATCTGCTGTTCCATATCTCTGGAGTAACAGGAAAGATGACCACGGAGACGGCCTCTGAGGATGACAACTTTGGAACAGCAGCATCAAATAAAGTGAATAAGAAAACTACAGAACATACTGCTATTCACCTGCTTTTTCAATGTGGTCAACAAGCAGTGCTGACCTTTGACCTTCCCCCCCACAGGCCATCATTGGTGCTCTTGGCGCTGAGCGGCGTAACCGCGTCCTCTCTGGCCTCTACATGGGTCGTTCAGACACCCAGCTGGTGGTTCGACAGGCTTCGCTCCATGTATGGAAGATTGTGGTGTCCAACACCCCCAGAACTCTTCGAGAGATCCTCCCAACCCTCTTCTCGCTCCTGCTGGGTTTCCTTGCCTCCACCTGCCCTGACAAGAGAACGGTATTACTCCTTTTCACTTCATGGTCCTTTGTTTTCTTGCTCCCTAGTTGAAGATTGTCAGTATTTGCTGTTGTGGCTTTATAATTACACCCCACAGGGTTTTAATTTACTGATACTGTGTCCATGTGGTTATAGATTGCTGCTCGAACATTGGGTGACCTGGTGAGGAAGCTGGGAGAGAAGATTCTCCCTGAAATCATTCCCATCCTGGAGGAGGGGCTGCGCTCTGACAAGAGCGATGAGAGGCAGGGCGTCTGCATCGGCCTCAGTGAGATCATGAAGTCGACAAGCAGAGATGCGGTGAGTCACACATTTCTCTTAAACACAGGTGAAGTCCTGGGCCTAGTCTCTCAGAATCTAAACCTATGAAATTACACAGAAATGAAAACTAAACCAAAAGTCAAAGAAACCGATGTGAATTATTAACAGTGGTATTTCTGCAGGTACTTGTCTTCTCCGAATCCCTGGTCCCCACAGTCAGGAAGGCTTTATGTGACCCTCTGGAGGAGGTTCGAGAGGCTGCAGCCAAAACCTTCGAGCAGCTCCATGCAACCATTGGTCACCAGGCGCTGGATGACATCCTGCCCAACCTGCTCAAACAGCTGGTGAGCATAAAAGGACACAAAAAGTCTAAAATCCAGATAGCATCAATAATAAATCTGGTCTATAACACACTGAATGTGTTTTCTCAGGATGACGAGGAGACGTCTGGATTTGCTCTGGATGGTCTGAAGCAGGTCATGGCTGTGAAGAGCCGCTCTGTTCTGCCTTACTTGGTTCCAAAGGTATTGTTAACACTCTGGTTTTCTTGTGTAAGTCCATATTAATGTGTGTAGATGACTAAGACCCATGCCCTTCCTCACTAGCTCACTGCTCCTCCTGTGAACACCCGTGTGCTGGCCTTCCTGTCCGCCGTGGCTGGCGACGCTCTGACACGCCACCTAGGTGTCATTCTGCCTGCTCTGCTCTCCTCCCTCAAAGGGAAGCTGGGAACAGAGGATGAAGCACAGGTAACACCAGCATCGCTCCGGTTGCACTTTTTGTTCTGTCCTCGTGCTCATTAAGAAAATACAGAAATCTCTAACCCTGATGAATTTTGGTTGCCTCAGGAGCTGTGCAGCTGCCAAACAGTGATCCTCTCGGTGGAAGACGATGTGGGCCAGCGCATCATTATAGAGGACCTGCTGGAGTCCACACGAAGTGCTGACCCCGGCCACAGACAGGCTGCCGTCACCATCCTCAATGCCTACTTTGCTCGCACCCGTCTGGACTACAGTTCCCACACTCGCACTTTACTGTCCAGCCTCATCCGCCTTCTCAATGACTCCAACCCCGAGGTCCTTACTCAGAGCTGGGACACCATCAACTCCATCACCAAGGTGTGTTGAAGTGGAAATGAAAAGTACCTCTAACAACTCCATCCTTGGATTGATGCAGAGATGCCACCTTGATATTTATACAACATGGATGAAATGAGAGTTTAGTCCTGTATAATCAAAGAGTAAATGTGGACACCGTTGTCGCTTTCTCTCTCACAGAAACTGGATGCGAGCAGCCAGCTGGCTCTGATCGATGACCTGCACCGAGACATTAGATCAGCAGCTGCAGACGTGAAGGGTCAGCACCTGCCCGGTTTCTGTCTGCCCAAGAAGGTACGACGCCTCCTCCTGACACAATTAACACTTTAACAGCTTGGTGACTTCATTCTTGGAAGTTATATTTTTAGCCCCCACATATGTCCCTGTAATTCACAGAGACATCTCCACTTATCTGTTTAATTGTGCAGCATTAATTCGACCATAACTCAGCGGTTCCATTTTCACAAATATAGGTGTTTAGCACTTAAATCAAAACATAAAGAAATGAATCATTAATATTTTCCTTATCCTCTTTGCGTCTGCAGGGCGTGACCTGTATCCTGCCTGTCCTCAGAGAGGGTGTCCTCACCGGCAGCCCGGAGCAGAAAGAAGAGGCTGCTAAAGCGTTAGGAGGCGTGATCAAACTGACGTCTCCTGAGGCACTCAGGCCCTCTGTTGTCAACATAACTGGACCTCTCATTCGTATCTTGGGAGACCGGTTTGCCTGGACAGTGAAGACCGCTCTGCTGGAGACACTCACCCTGCTGTTGGCAAAGGTCTGGAAGTGCATCTTGAAATGGGACAGCCACATCATACATCAAGTTTAATTTTGTCTTGATTGCCATCTTTTGGCTCAAACCTTTCTATTCCTCCTCCAGGTCGGCATCGCCCTGAAGCCCTTCCTCCCTCAACTGCAGACCACCTTCCTGAAGGCCCTGCTGGATTCGAGCCGGGCAGTGAGGCTGAGGGCTGCAGAGGCTCTGGGCCAGCTGGTTTCCATCCACACCAAGGTGGACCCACTCTTCACCGAGCAGCTGTCTGCTATCCGTAACGCAGAGGACGCTGGAGTCAGGTGAGGGCTCTTAAAGGAACAGATTCTTAGAACTTAAATATGAAATGGCTGATTTGAAAATTGTCTCAACATTTTCTTATCTTATGAACCAGATGCCAGATGATGTTGTCTTACATCAGTTTATCATTAATAATGAGAAATGTCAATACAATAATAATACATTTATGTTTGGGTTCATTTAATCATAGAGTCGCCATTACACAATTTGTCCACCAGAGGGATCCAACATTTATTTTTCTGCTCTCCTGAGTCTGTGAACTTTGGCCTTCTTGAAATATCCATTACTGGTGGCCTCCTATTCTAAATTAGGAATACTTTCCCCATCACAGGGAGACTATGCTGCAAGCCTTGAGGTTTGTCATCCAGGGGGCCGGATCAAAGGTGGACCCAACCATCCGCAAGAACATTACCACCACATTGCTAGGCATGCTGGGACATGATGAGGTATGACAGGAGGAGCAAATGTCTTTCAGCACCGGGTCCAGCTGCCACATTTTTTTATCTGTTGTTTCTTTTTAGACCTCAGGGTCAGTAATAGTTATTGAATACTGAAGCAGATATGTATGAAGTTAAATGTGTAAACACAGAAAATGTTTCACAGAGAGAAGATCAGCGCTGTCATTTTCTGTGTGATCAAAGTAGAAAAACGGAAGTCAGACAGAGAGGATGTGGTCTGAGAATAAATGGCACTCACCCCTGTTCTGTCTGGTGTGCTTGTGAAGGATGCAACTCGAATGGCTTCAGCAGGCTGTGTTGGTGAACTGTGTGCCTTCCTGTCAGAGGATGAGCTGAGGAGCGTGTTGCTTCAGCACATCTTAGGTTGGTAACTATATGCAACATCTTCCCCTTCAGTCGTCCAGATTATCACTCAAGTCACACGAGTGTGTGTATGGTGATGGTATTATTGTTCTCGGTAACTCAGTAACTCTTATAGCTGTTTATTACAAATAACATGTTGCACAGACGGAACCTGCATAGTCTCAGAAGTAATGTTCTTTTTTTAATATTAATACATTTAATTAACAGGATATCTATAAATAAAGCTTTACACTTCTTGTCTATTTATTTTGCCCAGTTTTTCCCATCATGAATGAATAAATTCATGTGTTTTTATTTCTACCCTTAGCGGACTTGTCTGGTGTGGACTGGATGGTGCGTCACGGTCGGAGCCTGGCTCTGGCCATAGCTGTGAAGTCTGCTCCTGAGAAGCTCTGTGGGAAGGAATACTCTGACACTGTAGCCGAAACCATTTTGTCCAACGCCACTGCTGACAGGGTGAGGAACAAGTGTTGTGTCCTCCGCTCTAAGACAACACATCTAAAACAGTTTTGAATAATTGGTAATAGGCATATTTATCTGTTGTATTAGAAGAGATGTACTCAACAATTTATGGTGGGAGACAAGTTGTTACCACAGGTTTCTAGGCAACCAGCAGAGTTCAGAAAGTCCCTTCCATCTAAAAGACACTCCAATCCATAAGCCATAATTAATCCGAATCAATTAATCCAATAATCATTAATTGTTTAACACCTTATGAGGATGGAATTCACCCACGGTAGTTCCCTGCCTTCTGCCTTGTACTGTACATGAACTGAGCTCTTTTCTCTGAATACGTGTTGCTGTTGTCTGCTCTCCCAGATCCCCATTGCCACCAGTGGAATCAGAGCGATGGGATTTCTGATGAGGCATCATCTCAGGACAGACGGAGGCAGTAACGTTTCCCAACGCATCATCACACAGTTAGTCAAGGTAAAGCAGGAAGTGTTTCACTCGTCTTCCCTTTTGTACATGTGAGGAAGCCAGTCATTGATGAACAACTAGCTTCCTACTTGATATGAGTAGGTTATTAGGATAATATTCTCCTTTTGTTGTTTTTCTCTCCACTACTTTTCTACCATGTTAGATTAGTTCATGTGTTAACCGCATCATGAGGCTTTATGTACAGATGTGAAAATAGTTTACAGGTTACTAATGTGATGTCATCTGTCTTTGTGGTCACACAGTGTCTTCAGAATCAGTCCAGTGACATCAGGCTGGTGTCAGAGCGGGTGCTGTGGTGGGTGTTCAAAGACCCGAGTTTGCCCTCAGTGGAGCCCAATCTCATCAAGCCTGTGCTGAAGAGTCTGCTGGACAACACGAAGGACAAGAACACCAGCGTCAGAGCCCAGAGCGAACACACCATTGTCAACCTGCTACGACTCCGCCAGGGAGAGGAAACCATGCAGGTGAGACTGTAGACCAGCTCTAGAACCATTCGCAGAAAAGACTGTTGTTCTCTTGTTTAACTTTTTGCTCTTCCCTCACTCCAGAGTGTTACTGCCATTCTGGACTCGGCAAGTAACGACCTTCTGTCTGAGTGTTACCGCCGGTCTTTGAAGAAAATCGCCAGCTTGCCAGACTCAAATGAAGAGATCGATGACACCATCCTGACATGATCGAGCGAGACTGACTCATAAAGTGACATCTGGTGAAATGAACAGAAGCTTGACTGACATGTACAACCAGCCTTCGCTGTTTGAGAGCCCCAGACACACTCACCGCACGTGCCCATGCTGCCTTTCATGGACAGGCTGAGATGGGTCGCTTTTTGGCTGACTTCCTCCATATTCCCCCCAACAATTATTTTTCTTCCTCACATTGTTTTAGTGGCATTTAAGCCCGATTTATAACTTTGTTCTTTTATCTCACACTGTTCAGGTTATTCCCCTGTAATTAATTAAATTAGGAAGACGAGGCCAAATTATTGTTTGATGTTGGTGTTTTGCTACTTATTTTACCAAAAAAGTTTTCAAGCAGTCAAGACATCACTGTAATCAAGTGACACCCCTAACTTTAACTTTTATTTGGATTGTGTGTGAGAGTTGTTCTGGGGCAAAAACAGCCTCTTGTAAGAGTACCAAAAAATAATCATTGATGCGGTTGTAAAAAGGCAATACAAAATAAAAAAGATCTTGATTTCATAGCGGAGTGTGTTATCATGTTTTAAGGTTTTTTGACATTGAAGGTGCAACTGAGGATTCAGAATATAAACAGGGAGGGGGGTGTAAGGAAGTTAAAGTTGTTGTTTTTTTTTTTTCAAGAAGTAAACCTTGAACATAAGTCTTTAAATGCTCAGGTTGCTTGGACATACAGTCCAAACCACATGCTACCATGTACCCCAGTGCACGGATACTTCATATAAATATGAATATTTCCCTTGTGTCCAAACCCAGACTCTTGCCTTTAACAGAGAAGGACCCTGCCCTCCCTGCAGCGTGAGCGTGCTTCATCAATGGGACGGGACGACCGGGCTGTAGCCGGAGCCTGCGCAGTGAGGCCGGGTCAGAGTTGGGTGCAGCTCCACCAGAGAAGGAAGCGGAGTTTCCGGCTGTTTGCAGCGGAGGGAGAGGATTGCTGACGCCGTGAAACCCCGAGAAAAGACGCCGCCGGCTCGGGGGCTAAGAGTCCGTAGCCGTTCTAGTGGTCGTCTTCTTTCGTATCGTGGAATTCTGGGGGGCTGGTGATCTTTTTTTTTTTTAATTTCCACGGGCCGAGGGGGTCGGGCAGAGAACCGAGCTACGAAGCGGCACACGGCGGGGGTGAGCCACTAGCTACCGGCATGGCCAGGGACTACGATTACCTCTTCAAGCTGCTCATCATCGGTGACAGCGGTAAGCCGACGCCGGGGATGCGGGACGGGAAGTGGGCCTTGTCCTGTTTTTTTTACAGGGAGGGAAGCAGAACTGCAGCGTTAAGGCCCGGGTGTATCTGTCTGACACATTTACCACTTAACGTACGTTCGTTTGATGCGTGGAATTTAAATGTGAAATGTACACATCCGCCATATTTCTGTGGCGGTGACAGGGCGGAGGTTGTGTGTCCTAGCATGGCAGCCATCAGGCCGGATATCGCCTCCAGATAACCAGGGTTTGTGTCGAAGAATGTCTCCTCCTGTGTTCACATCGACTCACACAGTTGTTATAGCTACACAACAGAGACGCACCGGGACCTTAACAGCTGTACGGAGCTCTCGCACTCCTCTAATGTGGCCTCTGGCTTGTAACCCCTGCTAGCCTAGCCTAGCCTAGCTAGCTAGCTAGCTAGCTGGAAGTTGTGCTAACAGAACACACAGGGCTAATGTGAACTCACGGGAGCTACACTCTGGAGCTGAAGCTGGTCTTTTTAAGACATTGAGTTATACGTACATTAACTAGAATTGTTCTAATGATATTCCCACTGCTCGGCTTGCAGGTAAACTCACTGAGATCAAGTTAGCAAGATACGTTTTGTTATTTAGCATGCTAGTGCTAGCAGCTTCACAGTGGAGGAATGCTGCACTGCAGCCTCTGGTTTGCATCTTTGCGTCCAGCCTACAGTGTTAGTGGGGTGAAGTGACTTTAATGAAACTGTCCCCGGTAACTGTCGCATCATGAAGTGCGATGCACATGTCCTCTGACCAGCTGAGACACCACCTGTGTGAATCTGTGTTGTCATGTCCCAGGTATGTGCATCATCCTGGTCTGTTTACACCTGATAGGGACTGCTCCTCTTTCATTTCCATCTCCCCATTGAGGTGTCTTTTTAATGCGGCTCCACCCTCAGTAGAAGAGGAGCCTCCTCCTGCAGGACCTCTTTGTCTGAATTGATCTTTGCATTCATTGACAGCCCCGATCCTGGCACTACCCCATCAGCTGGCTGCTCTCAGTAGATGGTCAGGGCACAGCAAGTCCCTCACTGCCACTCACACACAGAGGCCAGTGTCCCCCTCAGCTGCAGCGTGGAAACACAACAGTCCGCTGTGGTGGATCAAGTTCATATAGGAAAGATGTTGCCGACCCTGTAGACAGAAGGGCTGCTGAGAGTCGACACGTTCCACACGCTGGATTACTGCACTGAGGCTGAGTTTTATCACTTAGCCTCCAGCCTGTCACAGTAGGACATGCACATGACACATCAGCTCACAGAGAGCCACTCTGACACTACATCAGTTACGTAACTTGATGTTTCGTCAAGCACCTAACTGTAAAAGATGCCCCTGTTCGGCAAAACCTATGGAGTACCACGAAGATGCCTAAGTTCCTGGCTTGAGAATGGAAATGCAGTTATGTCACTGTCAGAATGAAGGCAAGCTTTTCAAGTACAAAAATGTGGACTCTATCTCTCTCTCTCTCTCCTGCTTTGAAGCTTTCGTCATTGTTTGTTTGAACAAAAAGCTGCAGCTCGGAGACCATAGGAACCCGAGAGCTTTTTATGTTGTGACTGATCAAACATGAGATGACAATAACACAATAGGCAGGCGAAGACACAGGGCTGCAGGTTGAGTCGCACCCAGGCCGGGCAGCAGAGTCGGTTCTTAACTTCCACTCGTTACCTGAGAACTGATCTGTCAAAGACACAGCACTCGTCTCATCTGTCTTCTTTTAAAGCCCAGTCCCCCCAGCCCTCTGATTTCATTCTACCTTCATCTCTTTCTCCCTAAAACACCTTTTATTTTGCTCGATAACTTTAGGAACATTCTAGTAACTGTTCCAGTTTGTTGTCATGCTTTTGCTTATGTTGCTGTCAAGATGGCACTGCCATGTTGAACTGAAAATCCATCACCCTGAACACCTTTGTCTTTAGAAAGCCCAAAATCTGTGGGTACACAAAGATTACAGCAATGTTCAGGTGGACGTCTTGTTTTGGTTTTCAGTCATCACATGGTGGTAATCTCGGGTAACTAGGATATAATTAGAAACTTAACTTAAGCCATAGGGAAACTTTCTTGTGTGGTGCACAAAACCTTCCAAACACTCAACACGTTTGTTCTTCAATAATTGCTTCAGTTAGAGTCAATTTGAAATGTTATAAAGAATGCTCCGATTTTTCTTGTATTGGAAATCTGTGCTTCCCTAAACCTCCTGTGCTTGTGTCTCCTCCTCAGGCGTGGGGAAGAGCAGTCTCCTCCTGCGCTTTGCAGACAACACATTTTCAGGTGCGTGGTTCTCCCTCAGCATATTTTGAAGACCACTTGCTTCACATTTGTGGGTCATTAACTTGATTCCGTCTTTGCGTTTTTTACAGGTAGCTATATCACCACGATTGGGGTGGATTTTAAGATCCGAACAGTGGAGATCAACGGGGAGAAGGTGAAGCTACAGATCTGGGATACAGCAGGACAGGAGCGCTTTCGCACCATCACCTCCACGTAAGTAGATTCATACGCAAACTGACAAACATGAGCACCGTTTCAACAACTGAAACTACGAGTGTGTCATTGTGGTGCTATTATATATGAGGAAGCAGTTTGTAGACTACCAGAATTAGTTGGTGCTGCTCTGTGAAACTGGGTGGAATTCCCCTCAGAGCCTAATTACAGATGTGAGAAGGAGGCTCCTGGACTCACGCTGTAGTGCTTCATGATGGCTGGGTGGATTTGCCCTCCTTTGCTTGGATGTGTCATACTTTTGTCCAGTGTTTAATTGTAGCCACGTGTCGCTGCTTTCACACTGATGTCAGGCAAACTGGCCTTTGATTACAATCAATGGTTCACGTACACATCACAGGCCTGGGCGATATGACGTCATATCAGTATCCTCTGCTCTTCTATAATTGCTCACGTGAAGAACTGATCTCGATTATGACTTGTAGAATTAATATTTGGAGTTTGTGGATTAACAGGGCCTCGCTTTCTTCTGTTATTACTCGATCATGTTGGACCATGAATCCTGGCCATTTTGGTCTCTTTAGCCCTGAAGTCCTGACTCTGGCAAAATTTTACACTTTATGTGTTTCCTAAACTAGGATTGTCTGCCTCCTATTGACTGTGGATGATTTTTGGTGTTCATTGTTAACGAGCAAAGTGAGTGCAGTCAGCAGCAGAGTGGGGGTGGAGGACACATTGCAGGGTAATGTGTGCCTTGATCTACATGCTGATAGTTGTTTTATAAATGAAACTGATTTCTCTTGATTTCTGTTCGTTGTGAGGTTTATACAGGTTTGAAAGATTTAATTAACTGCACGTTTTCTTCTCTGATGCTGCACATTGCAACATCGCTGACATGATGGAGATCAAAACTCACCACAACGTCTGTTGCTCTGGTGTCAATTTTAACCTGTGGTTCGACCCATTTACCAGCCTGCACCACACCACACTTTGAACTGCACTGCTGTGGACGATTTGCAGAAAACAAAAGATAAGATGGACAGTTCATTGGAACTCCCATTATTGTTTCATGCTGTCACACAAAGGTTCCCATTCACCACACACATGTAAAACATGAGGCCTGTGAAATTTGATATTTAATTTACTATCTTTTCACTTTGCTGAGTCTCAATACAGCTCAAACGCACGGTTGGCAGCTTGTTTACTTTACTGAGAACATGTTGGCTGTTGGGCAAGATCTGAAAACATAGCCTACATCGGTCTCCTGCAGTTCCCAGCACAATGCTGGTGAAGGAAATTGGATTACATCACATTCATTTAAGGTTCTAATGGGTCACTGGAAGATGCAGCAGCAATTAGCCTCCTGCTGATCTCTGGTCAAGAAAAGACAGTTCAGAATTAACGAACATACAAGGTGGGGAGATTAAATAAAAGCTTTGCATTAATGTACATCACTGTCATGAAATAAGGAGGCAGCATCTGACGTGATCCACACTTTTAACTGCAGCCATCATACCTAAGCCGACAGACAAACCATAATTGTCCAAATCTTGTGAGGGCAGTCCTGACCAAGAGCAAGAGCACGTTTGAGAGTTTCTGTGACGTACGCTGCTGCAGTGACGACAGTCCAGGCACCGCAGTCATCCAGAGAGCCGGAGAGTCTGCAGCTCTGACGCTTCAGCCCTGGAGGAGTATGACTCTCCTATCAGTAATTCTGTAGGAATCCCTCCACCAAGCAGGCGGCCTGGTTAGACTGAGCGAAGACTGGTAGGATGCTGAAGGAGAGCGGTGTGGTGCCTCATTAGGTCCTAAATGAATTTCACTGGAGCTCGATTGTGGGCAGAGACCTGCTCAGTCCCAGGGGTGACCTATAAACATCGATGTAGCAGCATTTTCTGTGTGAAACTATAATGGCGTAGCGAGGCTCTGTGCTTGCTTAAATTCAAACTACCTCTCCGTGAGTGTTGTGATCTGCTTGTCTGTCTTTTATCTCAGTGGCCGATCCAGGCCTGCATTCACGTGCATGCACGTGCACGTTGGTGCGCGACTCCCTCTCTGTGAAATTGTTGCCCATGCTTAAAGTGAGATGTATCAGCATGATGTGAACCTCGCACCCCAGCCGAGATGCTTGTTGTCACCCTTTGCCACTCTCTCTCTCACCACAGTGCTGTTCAACCAGAAACAACACCACACACAGCACAGCTACGCAGCTAAAACATTGCTAACTGGCTGCTAGCTGCCCTGCTAGCTGCCCTGCGAGCCTGTGCATTTCACAATATTGAGCCTATGCATGAGCTGCATCAGCCAGTAAATATCAAACCCTGACATGGCAGCCAATATGTGTTTGGATGATGTTTGACTTGTCTGCAGAGCAGTTCGATGGATTGTTTGGATTGTCTCTCCTCTGCACATGATTCAGTAATACTTCTTGGTGGTTTGTTTTGGAGCTGCTCTCTCTGAGCCCTGGGTTAGCTGATCACAAGTGGTCATCTCTGAATACAGACGTAAACACGCCAGGGACACATTGGGAAAGGAGGTGGTCTAGGGGCCTTATAATCCTCACTGTGTGAAGGGAAATGCATCGGCAGCCACATATGACAGACAGCCTCCTCAGCTGGAGGTCACCTGGTTGGCCAAAGGTACAATATCAGCTACAATAGTAAATCTGTACAACCTTATTCCATTGTACAGATGTGAGCAGGACATTGGTCCAGCCGACTCCCCGGCTCATCCCACGCCCTCTGTCTCTCTGACTCAGACACAAACACATGAACTAATCTGCTCGTCATACTCAGCCAGTATTCAAACATAATTTAGTCTAAACTGGAATATGCGGTCACTTGCATGTCGAGCTGCGAAGTGAAGTGGCCACAGGAGATGAATGTGGGGAACATTCGAATCCCAGCTGTGAATCCAAAGTCAAGTAACTCGGAGTTTTCCCTGAAGCAGCTCTCTGAAACAGCTCAGGTCAGCGTAATAAATCTACAGGGCGTCACAGTGCCCAGCTGAGGGATGATGGCTGAGTCTGGTTTATTAACATTTTATTACCCTGTTTGTGCTGTTTTACTACAAAGGAGGTGACTGCTTGGGGTCCCTGCGCCTGTGGTCTGTGTTTATGGCACTGGCTGTTTGCTCATTACTGCTGGACATTGGGGACAACACCATATCCACACATTGTCACGGCAGTCAGCAGCACACACACACACACAGGGGAAACCTGACAAAAGGTTCTTTGTGTCACAGTGCTGCTAAATTGGGGATGCTCTCTTTCTGGGACCTGTCCACAGGTTTACAATCGACCTGTCTGTTCCTCCTTCATCTGTTTACTTGCTGTTGTCTCTGTCAGTGTCTGGACGATAAGACATTTCTGTTACTCTGCTGCACTCTCTCCAGACTCATAGGTCATTTTCACAGCATCATTAGTTTGCGTCATTGTGTTTTAAATTACACTTCTGGGTTGACGTGTCATCCTGAGTTGCGTTTCCTCCTGCTGGACGTCAGCGTTACTGTCCCTACCTTTATGACACACACAACCCCACAGACTTCACACAGCACATCATTTTTAGCCATTTTCTCTTAGCTATATTTATCCTTTTAATTTAACCATTACTTTAAGATATTTCCTGTCATTTGTCTTTGGGTTATTTAGCAATACATTTAAACTCATACTAAACTATATATTCATTACGTCACTCATTGATTTAATTTCAAAATGTACCTGTTACTAGTTGCTAAAATCTCTGCTAGTTTTCTCACTACCTTTCATCACCAGAGATGCTGTATCAGGTTCTGACATCTCAATGTTGGTGCACAACAAACAAAACATAGCTAATACTATAACTTTTGAACTCAAATGTGTGTGTTATTTATCATCAACTTAATCCCGTTCTAGAAGTTCTAAAAGCTGAATATGCCCCTCTGCTGTCTTCAGATACTACAGGGGAACACACGGGGTCATAGTGGTATACGACGTCACGAGTGCAGACTCCTTCGTCAACGTCAAACGATGGTTACATGAAATCAACCAGAACTGTGACGACGTGTGTCGAATATTAGGTGAGTTGTGTTCACATTGAGTCGCTCAAGCTTTTTTTTTTTGGCTCAAAAATAGAATCTGTTTACTTGCAGGCAGTGAAATGGCACTGTGATGATTCAGAGGTGTCCTGCTGCGTCACTCTGGCAATATTTTCTGTTTTCAGTGGGAAACAAGAATGATGACCCTAACTCCAAGGTGGTCGAGACGACTGACGCCCAGAAGTTTGCTGAGCAGATGGGAATCAACCTGTTTGAGACGAGTGCAAAAGAGAACATCAATGTTGAAGAGGTAACTCGGTGTCTCTGTCTTCTCTGTCCCAGACTGATGATGTGTTTGTGGTGGGTGGTTTCTGTTCAGCGGTTGTCTCAGTTTGCTAAACGTGCAGTTGTTTATTGTACAACCCCCCAGTGAGGGGGTTCCTAAGGCTCATGATAAGGTTTGTCATTGTCAGATTCTGTGAAATGTTCTTAGATTTTCAAATTTCCAACAGGTCTTGAACAAATGTCAGGGTGTCAGGAAAAATTCAAGATTGTCGTGATATTTCAGAATCACTTATTTTAGATTATCTTTTAATATTTAGATTCTGTCTACATGAGTCAGAGTCTAGAAAAAACAAAAGCAGTCATGTGACAGCAAGTGAAAATTTAAATATTTGGTTTTTTTGCACTTCATTTAATTTACTGATTTTTTTCAATAAAAAATAAATATAAAATTATTTCTGTGATTTTTGGCATTAAACTCTTATTTATTTATCAGTGCTGTTTGAGATGTTTAGTAGGATTTAGTGGTTTGAATAAAGTACCGTGGGGTTCATAGGGTTATAGGGTTTTGGGGGAACTCCTGGGAAATATTCTAAAAATTCACAGTAACAATTATCTGACTCCCAACTTATTGTATTCATGTTTCTTACATTGGTACATATGTTGATTACTGACAACAAAAACAGACCCAGGGATTCTGAAAAGGTTTCTGTTACAGTCTGTTCCCTCGCCTCTCCATGTTTGTCCCTGTGTGTGATGTGGCTGATCCAACCATTGTTCTTCTCCTGCAGATGTTCAACTGCATCACAGAGCTAGTGCTAAGAGCCAAAAAGGAGGTGCTAGCCAAGCAGCAGCAACAGCAACAGAACGACGCGTTCAAACTCACCCGGAACAGTAAACGAAAGAAAAAGTGCTGCTAGCAAACTCGAAGCCATCCTCAAAGGGCCGGCAGCATCTTGTTCACTCACACATGCATACACAATGGGACTCAGAGCATCTAAATTAAAGAGCAGATTAAGATTTAATAAATATACAGTGAAAGAATTAAAAAAAAAATAAATAAATGGAAAACATGTCCCCTTTGGACAGACTAATCGTGAAGACTTTAAAAATTGTACAGATTTTATCAGATGTCAGATCAAGTTTTATTTGGAATTCAGCAGATTGACCTGAGGTCCTCCTTTCTTAAAGGATCTGCAAGCTGACAACTGACTGCCATAACTCCCAGATTTATATCCACGTAATATTCTTCCATCAGTATCTCATCTCTCCTTCTCATTCCACTGCACATGGGACATTCAGAGTCGACTCAAGACTCTGTGCCTGAGGAGAAGGAGGGCTCACCTCGTTTGGATCTATTTGTTTCTTTCTAGTTTTATTTTTATTTGTTTGGGGGGGTAGGGTAAGGACAGGACAGGACAGGACAGGAGTCACGAGATGGTCTCTGGATCGAGCGTCTGAGTTAAAGGGGAGCTCTCACCATCTCTCGGCAGTTTCTGCATTTCAAAAACCGGCGTTACCTCGGCCCGCTCCCAGTAATCATGAGCTGCTAGATTTTGTTTATTCAACTTGACGGGAAAAAGAAAATAATGTGGATGATGATGATGATTGGTAGACAACGTTTAGCAACTAATGTGATGGACAGAACCGGGGACTTCTCATGTGTTATTTTTGTCTGTGTTTGCCAAGCTTCCCGCCCTCTCCCCTCTAACCTCTGGTAGTGCTGAGCCAACAATAATAGATTTTTATTTTTATTTTTTCTGTCTTTTTGTTTAAGTGCGGCAGAGCCGATGATCCGCTGCCCGCGCGCTCAGACGTTGCGCTCTGACAGCAGCGGCCACTGCAGTCTTACTACGCTTTCAGAGTTTGCTTTTAAACCCTTTTCACTTTTTTTGTTTTTAAAGAATGATACTGCCAATATAGTAAGAAAAAATATATCCAGGGCTCAGTGACGCCTCTCATCGGACTGTTGCCATAGTGGCCCCTGGTCACCCAAGAGGCAGGGTGCGTCAGGGTCTGAATGGACCATGTTGAGTCCTCAGGAAGTGCTCAGGGCCAAGTCCCCCCCCCCCTCTCTCTAGTTACGTCTGCAGCCTTCTTCCTCCGACGCCCACATATCATCACCTCTCACTGCGACGGGCTCAGGCCTGTATCTGGTCACCTGCGGGGCACGAGGAGGCTGTTGCTCTGGAAACCTGCCTCGACCTTTGATCCACAGCAAACTTTTTGGGCCTTGTTTTTTGAGCATGTAATACTTTGTTTGAAGAGGTATTTAAAGCCTGGCGTACATTCAGGCTGTCATGGATTTACTGTGTTTCCTCAGCTTGCAGAATTTTTTTCTTAACAGTTAAATGATATTGAAAGTCTGACGTCATGTTATATTTCTTTTCTGCTCTTCTGTCACAACCCCGCCCCCCCCCCCCTCACTCCCTGTTGAGGCGGACAGGGTCGTCCGTGATGAGAGTGTGACAGACAGTGGGACTGTTGTTGCAAGAACAAACGGTGCTGAACCTCAGCACTGGGTCTCAGTGTGTTAGGCCGGAGCTTCTCTCCTTCTCCACGTGCACCACCAGGGTTTGTCACGGAGGCAACGCATCATGCAAACTGACATATTTTTCTATTTTGAATTGGGAGAGAAACAAACGTAAAGAGCACTGGCTAACAATCGGTTGGACGTGTTTGGTTGTCACTGTCTCGGCAGACCCTGGCAGGCGCCGTGGGGTCCCGGTAAATGGCGAGAGGTCGCTGTGACCTCCGGGACTCGGAGACGGTGTCAAATCTCACACTTTATGATTTCTATTCATTACGAGTATGTGTATATATAAATATATTTGTGTGTTTATATTCAATATAGAACAAACACACATACTTAGCACACCAAACTGTGCATGTGTGAAACATGCCCCGTGTTCTATGTTGAAACACACTCGTCAGCTGTGGTTTGCTGTACACTGGAGAAAAAGAGATGTACTATTCATTTTTCCCGACATGAACTTAATCAGTAATAAACGTTTTAAAAGAATAAATATTTGATGCATAATGACTGCTCTCATTTGTCAGTGATTTGAGGCTTGGTCTTAACTCAAACTGAATTTTGAACCTGTGTCTTTTTATTTTGATCTTTTCTGTGAATAAAGTTTTATGGGAGGACATGTGCATTGGTCTTTGGGAAACAAACTTTCCTGTTTCACACGGAAAATCAGTCATGTTGACTTCAGAGAGGAAGTCAAGATACGACAAGTCAAACGAGTGACAGTGTTGTCCGTCGTCACTCACCAGTTAGTCATAAGTTACTGAGGCAAACGAAACATTTTTCAAATACCTGGTGGTTTGGATGAGGACTCGTGTCATTAGACTCACTGAGAAAATGTTTGATAGCAGTTCCCACATGAAGACATGATCATTATTTTTTGGTGGAACTAGCAATACCTCCTCCTCCAGCCAGCTCAGTGTCAGCCTCCGTGATATTTGACCCACAGATGAGGTCACTTTGACCCCTGAAACTGAATCTCACTCTTCCAGTCAACGCTTGTGTGATACACAAAAGATCTGAGGTCACAGTGAGCTCTGAATCTGTTCAGCTTTGCCTTCAAGTGAACATTTGTACAATAAGTAAAGAAATCCCCTCGAGGTGGTCCTAATGTGTTGGACAGACAGTCCAGGGGACACCGTGACTCCACACACTAACGTTCTGCTGTGAAGGTCTGAATAATTCATTCAGCAATAAAACAGAAACATGAGGATGGTTCCTTGAATGTTGATTCAGCCGGCCGAGTCACGGGAGACAAGTAGTTTGTAAAGTGTTTATTTGTAGAAAAAAATGCTCAGAAAATTGCATGGTAAATATTTTGAATAGTTTGAAGCATTCTGTAACTGAAAGGGTTAATGAAAGCGCTCACACAGAGCACAAGCACTGACATTCCCAGATAACGTCCGACTGAGTGGAGACAAGCAACTGAAAGTGCACACACTCAGTGTGTGTCATTAATGTGTCAATGCTGCGACACACACACACAGCATCACGATGTCCGTGCGGTCCACAGTGCCGCAGCAACATTCTCACACAAACAATGAACAGAAACAGCAATTAGGACGCGATGTGGACAACAAACAAACATGTTTACAGTGTGTGTTGTTTTTCCAACAAAAACGTGAAATGAAAAGAGACTAATTATACAGTGTGGTGGCGGCAGCAGCGGCTGGCGTTTAATCCCAGGAAGCAGGAGGAAGAGGCTGCACGTCGCCTTCTTATCTGACCCATTTTCACTTTGATTTCAGAAACACGTTTCTGCCTATGAGGAGAAAACTGGAGCCGTGACAGAGCTTGCTAATAAGGCAGTCTACAGATTCTAATGGCTTTATTACTGTTTGATAAATCATTCACTCATCATTTATTTTCTTTCTATATGTCTTCAGGGTTTTGCTTTAATTTCCTCTGGAGCCTCTGTTTGACATTTTAATCCTGACCTCTTGTCTGTAAATGAAAGCAAAGCCTCAGAGCTATTTTTTACAAATTGTTAGTCTAGACTCTAGATTTCAATAACCCTTAATTATTACTGTGTGAGCATTTAGGGTTCGAAGAATTGAACAACCTTTGGCCTTTTGGGTGGTGTGTTTATTCCCTGTCTGAATACAAGGCTGCAGCCAGGTCCCTTGACACTGAACCTTTTCCAGTCCATAAATATATAAACTATTAATAAAACCATCATTTACAACTAATACTGATTCTAAAGGTCGGCTTATAAGAAAGTGGCACCAAGGTCAGTCAGTTGGAATCTTAAGTACTTTTGAAAAAACATCACTTGTCCTCTCAAGTCACAGAACTTGGAAGGACACGTGAAAAACTACACACCACCTCAGCTGCTTGCCACACACACACACACACACACACACACACACACACACATACGCATGAACACATGTATGATGACCGGTGGAACCCCTGCTCACCATTGGAACACATGAAAAAGTCTGTACAAACAACAATGTCTGGTATATTTCTTTCTACAAAAAAAAAAAAGAATTTCATTCAAAATGGACGCATTTTTTCTATAAATATATCGATTTCATCCAAACTTATTTGACTTATTGTAAAAAAAAAAAAAAATCATTCTTTGGGTTGATCCTTGCCCACAACCAGCTGAAATGACGAGAAGACATCTGCATAGGTTTGCACAGACAGACCCTGTGCCACATCGCTCACGCTCGATGGAGATCTCAGCCAATGGAATAACAGATATGTCACGCAAGACGGAAGACGCCAACTCAGAAACCAAAGTGCCCATGAAGCATCCAAGCAACGAGAATGGAGGTAGAGCTTCTCTGTGAGAGGTGAACCAGCGCTGACGGGAAGTCCTACAGGTTACTGCGTGTTAGCGAGGAGCCACTGATCCACCTGATCGAGGTCTGCCTCCATCTCAAGCTGATGTGTAAACATTTTGAACAATTTGGTCGACTAGGAAGATGGTTGACATCATGAGGACAATGCCAGACTTTTCTTTGAAGAAGCGTTCGTGTTTAAATGCAAATTAAATTCGACGTGAACTGTAGAAGAGCGGGCCCAGCTGAGCCACCCAGCCACAGGTTTATTCAGATGTCAGAGGGGAACATGAAGGCCTCGTGTGCGACGCGCTGAAAGAAAAGTGCTGGTTTTCATACATTCACTTAGTTCAAGGATCCCGTTTCCCTTTGATTAAACATGACTCCTGATGATGGTGATGAATAGGAGGACGTCTCAGCCTCCGCTGCTGATTTAAAAGCTGCTTTTTTTTTTTTTATTGGCTATTGGAACCAGCTGGAAACTTTTAAGCTCTTAAAGCTCACACTTCTCTCTCCCTTTAGTCTCGGAGCTCTAACTGAGAGTGGAGCTGCCTGCTGCTGAAAGCTACTGGTGAGAGCACGTAGCTGTTAAAAAGAGAATGAAATAAACAGCCCTGAGTCAGCTCTGCGAGGCACTGGTGGACCCCGCCTCTCGGCCAGTGTCACCAGTGCTGGCTCCAGTCCCCCCCCCTCCCCAAGCCCACGAAGGAAGATATGTGACGCTGATGAAAGAAAATGAGTGGCCCCTTTCACATTTAAATTAAATATAGCTCTGATCTATTGCTGATATAAAAATATTGCAGTTTGTATGAAGTACATTTCTGAGTGTCCCTTTCACTTTTTTCTGGGTCTGGGACATAAAACTCTCTGGCTTCAAAGAAAATAATGTCCTTTATGTTCTATCAAATATACACTATGCGATGGTCCTGGCGGCTAAAGCTGTCGCTTCATGTTCGGAGCATCCCCTGGACAAATGAATAAACCTGATTGGCTGCAGCTTTTCTCATCTTGTCCCATGAACCCACGCTGTCCCAGGAATCCACCCGTCCGCCCCCTGACGCGCACGATGAGAGAGTTGGCAGTGGGCTAGTAGAGATGGTCGTAGGCACTACAAGGAAACCTTCCTGTTTGGAGGTAAACTTTGAGACCCTGTTCACGTCTGGTTGACACTGATTTCTGGGGAAGTCCTGACCTCATGTTTCCATCTCTCGCTGTCAGCAGACGCCAGTGAATCAGCAAGGAGAAGAGTGATGGGACGGATAAAGTGCAAAATGAGCCCCCCCCCCCACCCACCCACCCCCGGACCTCGACGTGTGCCACTGCCCACCTTGGGCTGTGTGGTTACCCCCCCCTGCTCTTTGACGTCTCCCCCTCCTCGTCCCTCCCTCTCTGTCTGTCTGCTGCGCCCAGGGACAGTCCAACAGGTTCTCAGTTCTTTTTGAAAAACGAGAAAAGTCTCCTGTCCTGGTCCGACATGCGCTGAGCTCGTCTGGAGGACTGACCGCCGTGGGAGGGTGGGGCTGAGCGCCACTCGTCCTGGTGCTTGTCCATCAGCTGCTGGTCAATGACTCTGTGCATATCATCCTGGAGACAAGGGCGGAGACATGAGTGAGGGACAGATGGCGGAGACATGTCAAACAGAGAGGACACGTGGCGGGGGATGAAGACAACGGATTAATGATCATTTTCATTCACTCTCACTGATGGCTGCTATCTGTCAAGCATGAGTCAGCATCCTGCCTCCGTCTTCCATTATGAGCCACAATCACGTCAATCTAGCTGTCCCCAGATCTGCTGTGGGACATTTGGTGATGCTCATGCACCCAGTCAGTCACAGTTCCTCAGTGAACATGAGGTGGTGGAGCCACGGTCTGGGTTCTCACTTTCTCAGCTTTAAACATGATGAAAATCTGAACTGACCAGCAGCTCATTCAATAAGGAGAGAGATCAGACAATGTGGTCAAATCTCTTTTGACAAACTGTCTTGTGGAACCTCGAAGAGTCCCAGAGGACAACGTCCTTCCTGTCACGCTTTAAAATCCACCATCAGACGTGGCCCTAACATCTGTCCTGAGATCACACCTGGAATTAAACTGTGTCCCGAATGAGACCACTGAATATAAAAACTGTTGTGTTTTGACCCACAAGTGTGTTAACGTGGTGGCGACAGTCACTGCAGCCTCCCTTAGACGTGTGGCACAAAAGAATGATCCCAGGTTTGTTCTGCTCTCCTGCCCTGAAAAACTGAACTACTCCAAATACTTTGACTTGAGCTAACACCACCAGCTGCTTAGCGCCTGGCGTAAGGCGTCTTTGAACGTCCACACCGCCAGGCATCACCCTCACATTCACGTGGGCGGGGGGTGCAGGGTGCAACACGAGCAGTGGCAAACAGGTGAGTGGGGGGGACAGAGGGTGGTGGGCTGGGATGGGTTAATGGGAAGCGGGGATGAGCATTTCTCCAGTCGGAGTAACCGTGGCGTGGAATGGCTGAACGCGGCGAGGGTGAATCGGCGAGATGGCGCAGCTCGGGCTCACCTCTAAGGCAGGAGGAGGGGGTGGGGGGTACCACAGGGGAGAGAGGGTGGTACGGAAGCTGAGAAAGGCCACTAGATCAGAAACCACAAGAGCCAAACAGTAAAGAGCCCTGAGGAGGCAAACTGTGGGCAGGGAGGAGAGAGAGAGGAAAGAGCTGCTAGTTAGGGACGAGGAGGGGGAGGGAGGACACACACACACACACACACACACACACACACAACCAGCTGACACACACTCAGAGGTTAATTGAGAGGTTTAATGTATGTGCACAGATTGTGTTAAAATATAATGAAACTAATCAGAAGTGACAGGGGAGAGAAGGAAAATGGAGAAAAACCTGTTCCTAATATTATATTAAAATGTGATTGCATTAAAGTTTTACGACTAAATGAACATAATCCATCCAGGAATCACATCTACAGAGCAGGATGTTTTTAATTTACTGTACGTTAGGATGTCAGGGCTGCAACAACTGGCCCGTGACCTTTGACCCACCTGCCAGGCCTCCAGCTGCTGCGACAGGTTGAGCTTCTGCTGGATGGCGTCCAGGAGTTGGCTGTTCAGAGACATGATGTCTATTTTACATTTGGCCAGCTCCATCTCCACCGCTTTCTTTCTGCAAACACACACACACACACAGAGATGCTACAGGTATCCCACAACACATGAACGCCTGCCTACTCTAATTAAAGCCCTTAGATGTGTCTGTGTTCATATGAACTTAATATTAGACCGGAGCCTCGACTGATTAACATTATTACTTATTATGGCTCCAGCTTAATATTAAAACCCCTCTGAAAGGAATCCAATAAGCTCATTTGTCAAAATGTCCTTAATCTTTATCCGTTTCATGTTGGTTCTTCTTGTCTTTAAACTCTGGCTATTTGTTAAACACAGACCCACATGACCTGGGTACACAGATATTGCAAAAGTAAAGTATGACAGGGCAAGAAACACATGCAGTTTGAGGAAGCGGCAGCGCTCGGAATTACTTGGAACTTGTGTGTACGTGAGTGCAGGAGGTCACTCAGTGTCATTTATCTTCCACATAAGGTTAATTCATTTCACTTCCTTCCTGTCCTGCATCTGTTTAGGGATGTGACATCAGCACTTCACTCAACGTATGCAGTGTCATTGTAAAAAAGTGCATAAAGGGAGGTAGGTCATGTAATAAACGGCAACATTTCTTTAGTTGATGGCAGTTTTATTCAACTATATAGGCCATATAGTTTATTTTATAGTTATTTTCATTATTCCTGCGCCAGTGATGTGCTCTTACTTGGCTATGGCGTCGTCTCTGTCTCTGATGGCACTCTGGAGCTGCTCGCTGGGTTCTCGCACTTCAGCCATCAGCCTGATCCGCTCGTTGTCCTCCCTGAGCGAGCGCATCTCCACAGAGAGAAGCGCCATCTGCAGGGCACACGGAAGAGAGCGTCGAACGGAGCTGTGAGACGCTGGCACGATCGAGGCCTTAATGGCAAATGTGCTCATGTGGGAGATGTCCCACTTCAGAGAGAGAGTGTGTGTGTGTGTGTGTGTGTTAATCAAACCCACTGCAGGGAGTGAGCTGAATAAAACAATGTCCATTATAAGCAGCATCAGATTCTCTGTGGCTCAGGATCTGCACCTCTGGGTCATGTTGTTATTCCACAAAGAGAGACGCGTCTGACAACATGTCCCTGTACGTACACGGCGTGTGTGCGAGTGTGCACAGACGCTCTAACCTGATTGTGCAGCTGCAGCAGCTCCTCCTCACCGCTGCGTGTTTTGTCCTGCTCCGCCTCGTGCAGCTCTCTCACCTCCCTCAGCTCGTCTCCCAGCTTCCTCACCTGCTCCTCCAGAGCCTCCTCGTCGCTGCGCCGCGAGCCCTTTTCCACATGACACACGCTCATGGTCAGTGCACCGCTACTGGACATTGTGAGGCTCGTTGTCGTAAACAGAATCATAAAATAAGACAGTATGCTGTTCAGATATTGTTAGCACATACTGTAGTTTCCCCTGACAGCGCGTAGAAAGATCAGGATCTCAGGTCAGTGAACAATAAAACTGAGTTATTGACCGACTTTAATTCTGTCATGGGCTCAACAATGTCTCCATAAAATATTTTAGTAGCTGCAAATATCTGCAACCATAACAAAACCCGATCAGTGCTTGCAGCTTCATGTCATTTATGAAAAGCTTCTACGCCCCTAATAGCTTCTTTATCATTTTCTGGCTCTCTCTTAAACACCGCATCACATGAGTGGGTGCGTACTACGCTGATTGTGTCCTTCCGACAACAGAAACAGGAAAGCCCTTTATTTTGGGAGACGTCATTCCTCCAGAGCCGCTGGTTCGTTACCGTGGACTCGTTGCCATCCAGCAGGTTCTGCGTCAGCCTCCGCAGCTCCAGAAGGCTGGTGTGGAGGCTGCCAGTAGGCACATCCTTGGCAGAGGACGTCTCCGAGGACTCGTCCATGGAAGAATCGGTGGACAGCGCCGAGTCGGTGATGTCGTTTCCCCGGAGATGGGAGCAGAGGGAGCGGACCTCGCAGTAGGCCTCCCACAGCTGGAGACGCAGCTGGGCAGGGGGGGGGAGGAGGGGAAATCTGGATATTAGTTTCACAACGGCTCGGCGCTCACAGCAGGATGAAATGCACGCTAATAATAACGAAAGCAAATGGTTATAATACTATGATAGGGAAGCACGTTATCATCGTGATCATTTAAAGAACAACAACATGCAGGAACAGACCATCTGAAGCTGAGACTTTAAAGACAGAGGTTTGTCCCCCTCAGGCGATTTATTCCAAACAGGAAGTGACAGCAGACGCTTGTTCAATGACAGCAAACTGCCCAGAGGTGAATTAAAAGTTGAGAGATGGATCATGGGTATGTAATAAATACATACATTTTAAATCACAAGCTGAGGTGAACATGATAAAAACCTGTGATGTGATCACATCTGTCAGTTAATAACATAGCTGCTGACTCTTTTACAGACTTCAGTCGTACTGGGATTTCCTGATTAAAACCAGAGAGAAAGCTGAACCAAGAACCAAGGCATGTGTGGTCGTTTCTTAAATAAGAAGAAAGGATGTTTGACTTTGAAAACAAGATAAAACGCCTGGTGCTCTAAGGGAAAGTGACAGCGCACAGAGATTAAAAGCATGAAATGAAGAGCGGACTCGTGGAGGCGATTACCTGCTCCCTCTCCTGCTCCTGCTCCTCCTGCTCCATGCTCTGTTCTATCTCACACAGCAGGCTGGAGGGGTGTGGGGTGAGGCTGTGAAGGCTGTGCTCCTCTGACAGCTCCTCCAGCCGAGAGCTCAGCTGCCTGTGGGACACCTGAACCTCCTGGAGCTCCAGCTGGCTCTGCCGCAACTGCACACGACCGAGAGGCAAAGTGTGAATATACTTGGTTCCGACGGCAGAGCTGACGAATCTGACAGGTGGATGTTGAGAAGCCGCTGTCAGAGCTCTGGCTCCGTACCTGCAGGTCCTTCTCCTGACACTGCTTCTCCAACACCAGCGTCCTCTCTCTGAAGTCGTCCACCGTGCTCTGCAGCAGCTCGTTCTCCTCCAGCATGACGTGCACCCGCCGCTCCAGCTCCATCTTCCTCTCGGACAGCATCTTAATCTAGCACGTCAGACGGCACCGCTCAGTTACTGCGCCCCAGGTGTAATGAAGGGCCGCCGCGGGCCTGACTGAGAGCTGCATTCAGTTGTTGTCCTGACTTTGGGGGGAGCAGGGCTCTTACGGGAGATTAAAAAGTTACTCCCACTGGTCGAAGGAATGTTTGTTGCCTAGCATGGGCGTAGGCGTGAGTTACCACCCTCGTCTTCAGGAATGTTTTGGCGATACAGCGTCTCCACTGCCAGCTCACTATGAACCAAGGCTATAGGCTAACCCTGCAGCAGCTCTCCCCATTACACCAACATCAGCTCCTGCTCATTTTTATCCGTCCTGCTTTTGACCTACATCTGTAACCTACTTCACAGAGCAGGAGCTTACATGGGGATCAGTTGTTGTTGTTTTTTTTTTCCCCCACCACCATTTCAGTTCCCACATTCTGGATATTTTTAGGCTGCCATAGTCTGCGAGGGGAGGAGGGGGGGGGGGGGGGGGGGGGTGGGGGGGGGGGGGGGGGGGGTGCATTAGTCATCAGTGTATGTGATATAAAGGCAGAGCGATGGAGATGTGGGAACACCCAGACGTTGCAGCATCTCGGCCAAATATAGAGCAGCAGCCTCTCCCTCCAATTATAGCACAGGCTCTGCAGTCTGGGTGTTTTCTGCTTCTGTCTTTGAAGAGAAGCTGCGGAGGAAATCTCAGCTTCTTTTTAAGTTGTGACAGCGTCAATGTTTATACCGCCACCGGCTGACATCGCCACACATCTCGCGCTCTGATTAGCAAGCACGTTTTTCCTGCTTCATCTCAGGAAACATGAACTGCTGTAAGAGGTTTTCCACCTATAGACAATTATTCATTGGCTTTTATTCTCTTTCGGAATGGGAAAGAAATGGCACAATCCATGTTTCTGTTATTTCACAAGACGCAGCATGCAGCATGCAGTCGGGCCGACGCTCGGCAACCACTCACTTCTAGCCCTTGCTGCTCCGACCAGGTGGGGAGGAGGTGTGAGGGGAGGAGGCAGGAGTGAGGAGAGAGACAGAGATTACAGAGAGAGGACAACAACAAGTTTAAGAGAAAGTGCCCAGAAGCTTGACAGGAGAAAGGTGATGTCCTGACACTGTTCAGCGGATTTTTGTCTTTGACACAGAAGTACATCCTGAGCAGTATCTGTTCTGTACAGCTCTTTGACGACGTGCGCTCTGAAAGGTTGAATGGAGGAACGCTCACCTCAGCCTGTAGAGACTCTAGTCGTGTCATGTGTTGTCTCGTAGACATGCTCTTCTCCCTGAAGTCGTCACGTAACGAATGGACCTGAGTGGACAGCTGCTTCTCCACCTCTGCAGCCTGGACACACGACACAGAACATTTACCTCCACTGATTTACTACTCCACACAACACTGTCACATATGACATTTTACACTTTCCATGCTTTTATTTTTCATTATCATTTGACAGCGCCTGATGCCTCCATTACCCACAATGCAAAGAGAAGCTTTTTTTTAATATATATTAAACAAAGATTGTCCCTAGTAAGGACTGTCATGAGAACATTTAATGCTGTGTCACCACCAACGAATGCAGCTGCCAGGACACTGCTTTATATTCCACTGTTTCATCCCTATTAAGACTTTATAAGAGCGTTATCAACCTACTTCACCTATAATGTGCGACAGCACACCTGAACCTTATTGTGCTGAAACACTCAGGTTTATTTGCTGCTCTTAGTAACGACAACAACAACATGTTGTTCAGGTCACATGACTTCCCCAGAAGCTGTCAGCTCTACAACACACTCAGAGTCCAGCTCATATTGTCCAGGTGGGAGCAGACTATTCTGTGCCTGGCTGAGCGTCATTAGCATTGAGCTGCACTCAGGAAGCCCCTGCTTCTATTATCATCACTGCCATGGCAACAGCAAAATCCCCAAAAAAATGACTCAGTTTTTAACAGCTCACTGTGGAGACGACACATGGCTTCTATATAAGTAATAATAATAATATAATAACTTAGTTAGGAGCTGCTCAGTTTGATGAATGTTTCATTTTTAACACCAGTGTGCGTCAGTGTGAATTACAGCCTCTAGGTGGCTCTACAAACTGCAGCCGCCCTCCAACAGGCTCGCAGAGATTTGTAAAGGCTCAACAGCTGGTCGTGAACACGAGTTTACCTCAGTTCACTCCAGTCCTCAGGTAACTCTGGACTGAGTCTGTGTCAGGCTGCCAGGACGGCTCTGCCTCAGCCCAACAATCACTTACGTGATGGAAGCAGTGTGCTATACATGTATACATATATTACAATAGCAATTAAGTACAGCATGTAGTGATAGTAGCCATAATCAGATGAGATTTAAATGAGGTCACCTCAGCCTCACACCCAAGTTTAGATGAAGAATGGTGTAAAAAAAAAAAAAAAAAAGTGTAAGTAAATGTCCAATTGCCCTATGACAACTTTGTTATGATCGGTTTCCTGCCACCACCACATGTTGTTGTTGTTGATGTTTCTTCCCTTTCTTTCGATCAAAAAGTATTGCAGAAATTCTAAGAATTGTTTTCAGCTCGAGTAATTAAGTACAGAATGTAGTGATAGTAGCCATAATCAGATGAGATTTAAATGAGGTCACCTCAGCCTCACACCCAAGTTTAGATGAAGAATGGTGTAAAAAAAAAAAAAAAAAAGTGTAAGTAAATGTCCAATTGCCCTATGACAACTTTGTTATGATCGGTTTCCTGCCACCACCACATGTTGTTGTTGTTGATGTTTCTTCCCTTTCTTTCGATCAAAAAGTATTGCAGAAATTCTAAGAATTGTTTTCAGCTCAAGTTTGTCTCAGTCCTCAGCCTCCGTGCTGAATTACTGTCAGCTCTATGACTCAGTGCCTCAGGATCCAGACGAGGGCTTCTACGTGACAGCTGCACAATTCAGTGTCTGTGCAGCAGATGTGCAGTGGATGCCAGTGAAGCTCAGACAGTTCACGCCACTCACAGGACATGTGACCCACTGGCCAACAAGCTGACAGACTAAGATCATATAAACAGACTGATTCAGGAGCAGGCGACCTGTGGCAGCGGGACATGATCCATCAGATACAATCGAAGATGCTCTCTGGGTCTTGGTGGTCTGTATCCCCTGTACAGTACATTCCCATGGTAACAACACACGGCATTTCCGATTTGCATGTCGCTCTGGTTGTCATAGCAACCAAGAACAAGTGGGATTGGCCAAGCTGTGACTTGTTGCCTCCATGATTCTGGTATTTTGTCGCTGTCACAGAGCGCTGCCTCGTCTAGACTCACGGAGGATCGGCAAACCTGCTTTCAAGCTGTTGCGTAACACATCCTGCGAGCGTCAACGCACAGCAGTCGTGGAGCTGATCCTGAGAGCAGCCATTACCTGGGGCTGGTGGGAGGCAGAGCATGACAGCTGTGTCGATACTCATGAGCTACATGAAACCAGGAAGCTACACTTCTGCTTTTTGCCATTCAACAAGATTCACATTAAGCCTTGCAGAGTGTTGCTCCCCTTCGGTCTAAAGTTGGGTCAGGTTTAACCAACTTGTCCAGTGCTATGACGTCAATTGTGATTTGTACATATGGCCTGCACAAGTACAGTTTGACTGACTGATTGAATCGAACCACTCGGATGAGTCACTAGAGAGAAGTGGAAAGGTCCTTTTCCCTCTGCTTCACTCTGACCAGATTAGACCTGAAATAACTGGCTGTCCTCACACATCTGAATATCATATGGATGACCAGTGTCTCACACACACACTCCCTCCTCAGAGGAATAACCAGGTAATCTTTTCCTCCTGCAGAGGAAAAGATTACCATTTTAGATCCTCTTTTCCTAAACGTCCAAGTTACCTGCTGTTATTAATTAAGTAAAGTATGCGCTGGAGTTGTTTTGGTCTGGGCCTGAATGCATATGGCAAGGCTATTAGCACGGATTATAGCCTAATCCCCTCAGCACTGCATTTCAGTCCATGACTTACATCACTTCCTATGGAGCGCCCTGCCTCCTCAAGGTCGTCCCAGTGCAGCCAATAGAAGGCTCTGTTAATAAGGTAGGAGGGTCATGGGTAGTGCTTATTCATCTCATTTTGTAAACGCATTTACTTTTTCTGAATTTCTATACATCTACAATTATAAGACACTACTCTATTAACTGTACATGAAAATGAAATTGCTAACTGAGAAATAAATAAATGAATATCTTTATTTCTGCATTTATTTCTTAGAATTATATGTATCAAAAATACATTAAATTAATTTCTCCACTGACTAATATGTTTCTCTTATAGTTCTAAATTCCTAAAAATAGCTTTTTTTTTATTATATATTGTGTATCATGTGTTTTGTTTTCAATATTGATGTACTGATGTCAATAAAAAACTCTGAATGTGAATGAGCATCTCAGGGTGTTTTCATCAGGCCTGACGAGGGACTGTGATGAAGGACAGCACACACAGACTGATTCATCTGTTCCAATGAGGGTGATAACCATGACTAAAGAAATTAGGGAGAAATAAATATTGCAGGCACAGTTTCACGATCTCTCTCTCTTCACTCAGAGCTGTAAATGGTTAACATTTCTCAGTCGCCACCCATTGCTTAGTAATGAGCCCAGAGAGGGAGAGAGAGAGAGAGAGGGAGCAATAAGAAAGCAATTTAGACATAGAGAAAAGGGATAAAATAAGGAGGGGGCACTGTGGCTGACCTCATTTACTTTATTACACAGCAGGTTTCCTTCTGTCTGCCCGACACACTGAATCATAAGGTCTGGATCGATGGAGTCAATTAGGTCTCATGAATTTCACTGAGTCACAAAGGCCACCACATATTCTCTGCGCCCCAAAACACGATGCAGACCACTCTCAGGGAAATGTCTGTACAAACTCCCACACTCCCTCACCCACAGTCAAAACAAATGCATTTTAATTATGCTAAGTGTCCGCTCTATACTGCAGTCCGCCACAAACCCCTGATTGCAATGTGAGGATGGTGTTGGAGTGAAGACGACAAGGAGAACTGCTCTAGACAGCAGCGAACCACACACCGCCGCACACATCCTTCTGAGCAGCATGTGCCCGGCAGCAGATCGCAGCTTCTCTCGGGAGAGACAACGCGCACGTGGGCGTTGCCATGGCCATCCGCAATGACGGGGGTTATCAAAGCACCTGCACAGGCTTGTCAACCTTTGCGTATAGAGCTCTGGGCATCCTGACAGCCCATAGCAGCTCACAGCACGGCCAGGCCGCTGTTTACAGCCTCTGAGTTGATGCTGCGTAATGGTCTTAAAGGAGTTTAGGCTGTATAGCCCTCTGACAGGCTAGGTAGCATGACGCCATCCTGCTACCGGTGAAGAGCAAGCTCACCCACGTGACATTGGGGCTGTTAAGCGCGGGACATCGTTTCTGGAGGAGTGATCATCGTTCCGTTATGCAGGAAACAAGTCCTGGATTGCTGATACAGCCACATTATGGATCTTGGAGGCAGCTAAACGTGGATTATTATTACAGCTAAACTGCTTCAACAATATTCCTGCTCACATAAACTAGCCTTACTGGTCATACCTTCATCATTAGTCATCACTCTCCTCTTCACAGTGGCAGACATTTGTTTTGTACAAACATTTACACTCTGTCTTTTCTCTTCAAAGTTGTAAATATTATTCTTTCCTTGGTGTGCCATCGTGACATCCGTTACACTTCTGAGAGAGGGGTCACTCCAGGGCGTCACACCATTCAGCCCGATGAGGCAGACTGTGATTTGTGATCATGGGCAATACAAATAATGTTTGATTTATGGACACTCTGTATGGATACGGGCTCTTTGTTTTGCGTAGATTGCGCAGATCGATGTGTTTGAGCTCCTCAGCAAAGAGTTAATCAGGAGCAGCCACAAACACGAGCACTCTCAGCTCCATCAATCTGCATCAAGTGTCAGTCTCAGTCCACCCTGATGTGTGTGTCCAGTAAATCAGGTCAGTAAGAGTACAGCTTCTGTACATTGTGTCAGAGTAAATACAGTTTAAAGTCCTTGTGCCAACCTCAAGAACCAGAATATTAAAACCTGTATCTATCTTATATATCTACCAATCAATCCATTTTCTCTCTCCATCACCACTTTTTTCAACTTTGCAATCAAATCACCTGTCGCTGTGCATAGTGCTGTTGCATAAGTGTGCAGTCCAATCATTCTAAATTATTCAACATAAGACCCTGGAAGCTATGCTTTGATATTGATGAGTGAGCATAATTCAGGTGAAGCTAGAGAGAAAAGGATGGGCTGAATGAAGGTAGAGCCCCCACCTCCCCTCAGGCGACCATGATTCTTGATGAATCTTCAGTTGGATGAACTGGCCAGGCCAAACACACACACACGCTGATATTTGCCTGATAAATGTTTCTTGGTGGGGTGCAGGGATCCTTCAAGCATCATTAAACCCATGTGAGACACTGACCAAAGCCCAGAGTAATAAAATTTTCCATGCAGACAGTTCTTATGAAGCAGTAAATATGAAGAGCGCACACACACACACACACACACAGCTCACCCTACTGAGTTGCTCCAGCAGTCTGTGGTTCTGTTCTGAGAGCTCACTGATGGCCTTGGTCTTGTCCCTGTCAGCCTCTCTCAGCTGGACCTGGTGCAGTTCCAGCTCGCCCTGCAGCTGCTGGACGTCCGTCTCCAGCTCGGCCACGCGACCCTCCCACTCCCCTTCTCGACTCTCTAGGCGCCGGCGTAACTCGTGCTTCTCCTGTTCCAAGTGCTGCACGAGATAGAACGATGGAGATATGGTTAAAACCTCGATTTGCTCGGATTCGATTTACAGCATTGCCCTGATTCCACACAATATGAGGTCACATTAAATCACAGTCAAAGGTTGGTGCTGCAACAGACGGACAAAGTTATGATCATCCTGGAAAAAAAATGGGGGTGCTGAAAATGTACAGGTGCCTATGCATTTATTACCATGACGACAGTGACAAAAACTGCAACTAATAAAAACTGTAAGCACAAATTGATTCATGGACCAGGGGGAATCTGGGGATTTAAAAAAACGATCTCTTGTGTTCTCTGTCTCCTGGAGTGACAGTTAAGATAACATGACGCGCGGATGCACTGCGCGGCCAGAGGCTGTCAGTTTTGATGAGAGCTGTCATTATGTTTAAGTCCAGGGCTGGAGCAGCTGGCATCTGTGCGGCCACTATTTTTCATCTCATGGATAACTGCCCAAAACAAAAGAAATCACAGGGATTCAAAACAAGACAACACAACAACATCAACCTCAGTTAGAGCTGGGAACTGTAACAACATCAATAACAGCAAGCAGCGGCTTATTTTCCTGAGCTGCAACACCAGGATGAATATGGATCAAAAGGCTGAACAGATGCACAGTTGGAACAGGGATGGCCCTGGACAGGATTAGTCTTTGTTTTTTCTCAGCCCACGCGTATCAGGCCAACGTTTCAGCTTCACAGTTTGAAATAAGTGTACAACAGCTTCACTAACTGGGCCGATGCTCAGGATAACGACAGAAACCCTGAGGTTCCCTGATTTCTTCTGATCAGAGGGTCAGTTCATAGCACATCAGATACAATAATACACAGCCAGGGAAAAGGGGAATGAAGCTACATGACTCTGAATGTGATGCTCCACGCTCTGCATTTCTTCTGACCCTGTTGAGTTTGTTTACATTGCGATGGTCCAAAGTTGGCTCAGGGATTACGGCATTTTGAGGCCACACCAGAAAGAGGCTTATGGCAGCATTGAAACTAGAGTGAGTGATATTTCCTGGCTAAGTTTACCTCTAGTTTCTCGTTGAGATCTTTGTGCATTTTCTCATATTGCTTGGTCAGGTCTTGGTTTCTCTCCAGCAGCGCTTTGCCGAGTTTAGCAGCTAAAACCAAGTCTTTCTCCTTCTGGCGGAAAAGCGACAGCAGGTCTGCGTTGTGCCCCGCGATAGGCGTCTCTATGTCCGGGAGCTCCTCCTCGTCGTCCCGCTCCCCGGTGAGCATGGCCAGTTCCTCCTCCAAGGCCATACCGAGGCCTCCAGAGCCGGCGTGCCGCAGCGGGTGACCCTGGAAGCCGCCGGACTCCTGAGCGCCGGCGCCGGCGCGGGGCTCCATGCAGTCGCTGTCCAGCTCCAGTGGTGCTGAACCCGCGGCGGACGTCTGCAGGTCGAAGCAGGAAGCGGACATCGCCACCCGGCGGAGGAGAAGCCAACGGATAAGAGCCGACGGATTTCACTCCGGACGAACCCACCCTGCTCTGACTGGGCTGGGCTGACCGGGCCGGCTCGTTATCGACCATCCATCCATCATCATCATCGTCCGAATTCAGAGCGGCTCTTCCCAGTTTGCTCACGTCCCTCTCTGCTGGTTCCCCCCACCACCAGTCGCGACTCTGACTCGGCTCGAATCCCAGCAATCCCCGCCTCGTCCGCGGCTCAGAGTCTGTGTAGGATCGGGCACGCAGGCTGCTATTATCCGGGGATGAAGCGCCTGGAGGAGCTGCGCGCTGCGGTAGGTCGGTCAGGGTCCACCCCGTCTCGGGGTCCCGGCTCCCCCATAATGATGACTGGCCTTTTCCACCGGAGCCTTTTGCCAGTCAAACGGATGAGCGCGATCCCGATGCCTCCTCAACCTCTTTCCCTTTTTGAGTGCGCGTTCCCGCCACGGTAGTGACGCCAGCTGCAACCTGTTACAACCCGCGCGCCCATTGGCTGAAAACCATAGCGCCATATTTTGGTGATTCTCACACATGTGAGTGAACCTCCATCAGTGAGCACGTGAAGAGGCACGAACACGCTGGCAGCGGCCATTAAACCAGGAGGTACCTGTGACGAGTTCACAATCACCATTCACAAGGGACTCATATATGTACAGCCTGAATTTGACAGTGGATCTTACGTTCACTCTGCAGCCCAGTTGAAAATGAATGAATGAATGAACTCACATTTTCATAATGTGTTCAATAACTCAGTATATATTAAGGTAGAAATGGAAGGATACTAATGTTTAGTGTCTAGTGTTATTAATTTTAGTTTATTTCTTCAAAATTTAAACATAGAACATATTGCAATAATGCATTTTTTTGACTGGCTATATCTTAAAAGTACATTTGCACATGATGATTCATCAATAGACCGGGCCACCCGAACCTTTAGAAGAGCAACTCAAATCAGTTCCACATAAAAAGCCTGTTATAGTACAATAATAATAACAACACTAATAGTAATGCATAATAATAATAATAGTTATTGTTAACACAACTGTTAAATCTAGATGCTGGACTTACTTATTAATTACTTAGTTAATAATATTATGTGTCATGATTTGTATCACTTTTACTGAATAAGCTCAGTATCCTAATCTGCATTTGTGAGATGTTGTAACTGTAAGTTCATTTATTTGAAAGGAATTGTCTTCAACTTTTGACTTTAAACAGGATGTGGTGTGGTCATGTGTGATCATCATCATCTTCTTTACATATTCTTGGCAAACTGTCAGCATTATTCATGAGTGGCAATCAGTATGAGTCTCAGGGCAGTGAAGGTCCTCTCAGATATACTCATATGTGTGTATTTGTGTGTATGGGTGGGGGTGGGTTGGGGATCAGGTTGGGGCGGAGCATTAGTGATGAATGATTACAAACAAAGCCTCTTGAGCTGATCAAGTAGAGGGACAAAAGAAGTGGGTCACAGCTTGCTAGCCCACTGTTGCCTAGCTCCTGAGGGGGCACACAGTAAATAAATGGGCGATTTCCTCAGTGCACATCAAACGTTCCCGCTAAGCTAAAGGAATTAATCAACCCACATTATCCTTATTAATGCTGATGGCAGCTTCATCAAAAACACCACATCTGTGCTTTGAAAAGAGATGCATGCTGATCAGTCAGTGCATGTCTGTTCTTTAAACATTACACGCAGTATTTCTAGAAATAAAGAAATCATAACCATCTTTGTAATAGAGGAAAATAATCTTATAATTGCACTTCAGCCAAATGCACAACAGTCTTTAACTGGAGTCAACTTCCTGTTTGGATGGTGATAAACATTACACCTCATTGATCATTATTACTGTGGCGCCCTCTGTGGAAAAAATAGGATACTACATCACACAGTCAAAGCGGTTGGCAATCAGCAGTGTTACGCTGCACTGCTTTAAATGACTGCACACATCAGAACTGTCACTCACTTTTAACATGGCTGGGTGGCAGTTATTTGGGGTGTAGCGTTGTTCTGCCCAATACTTATATACCTAAGCTGGATTCTGAATATCTGCAGGAGTACGGATGTTTACATCCAACCACAAGGACGAAGCTCCCCAGAGAACATTAGTCGCTTTTGCCTCTGAGGGATTGTCAGCGACATCAAAAGCATCGTTTGTGCCTGTGGCAGCATCTCTTCCTTCTATTTCCACATTGTGTGGTGACAGTTGTGTTATTTTACGAAATAATTAAAACCTCACATCATCATAAATTAGTGAATTACACTAAACACTAGACTCTCTTTGCAGTCAGTATCTAGAGCAGCATCTCCCCAGTACTGTGCATGTGTGTGTTCTGAGCTTATGTAACATCAACTCTTAGTCATACAGGCCTGACTCTGCCTTTTCTACAGCTAATGCAGGATTTGGATGATTATTATATAACAAGTGTAACTGGCTTTTCAGACCTCTAGATTGCAGCGTTTCTCTCTGATAGTCCAAACCTAATAACCACACACTGGATATGTGAATGTGAAACAATTGCAATGTTTTGCCATGGGGTGGCAGTATTTAATCCTTGTTCACGTAATTGATATAGAGCCTGTGAAAACGCTCTGAAGAGGTTTCCCTGTGATGTTTTCTTCTCTTCGTAGTTTCTGCCACTGCTTTGCTTACAAGCCATCTTATTTAATGAAGTAGCTTCCTTTGGTATTTTCGTTTGCAGGGAATATCCTCTAACAAATTTTGCTTGAAAAAAAGATCTGAGCTGTCATCCAAATCATGGAGGACTCATTCGTTTTCAGTACTGTGCATTACAGTGACATCCCAGTCTACAGGATTGGAATTTAACGTCTCTTTACTTCAGAATTAAGCTGGGATTGGCCTTGGAGACATACAGTACCTTGTTGCTAGGTAACATCAGTATGATGCCTCTGCCTGAATCACAGAGGAAAAGCTACCCTTTTTTATACTCATGTTACTATAAAATATTTTGTTTGCTGCTTTTCACCATACATTAATCATGAATTTTAATGTAACAACTGAATATGACAAGCCTATTTTTTTACATTTGCATTTACTGTAAACACCCCATTGTACAGTAAAGGTTTTAAAACATGTTTGCTTGAAGCAAAGGTCTTGCAACATCTTGTGTTATGTAATGGTATAAGCTGAAAGTGGGTTCTATTTATAAATTATTTCACATTTTTCCTCCACTCTAATTAAGGATGAGAAGGAAAAGTTCTCCACACTCCTGTGACTCTCCGCTGCACAGATATCAAGAGGCACAAACACCGTCTGTGGCAGGTGATGACCTCATCCTGGGTCTATGTAGGGAACTTATTAGGTTATAGCTTGTCCGGACAAACAGATTACTGTAACATTCCAAGACATCTGATGCCGCTGAGCTCAGAAACGTCCCTGAGTCATTGGATTAGATCTGCTTCTCACCGTTGGGAGGAACACGTGGGGACAGGTGCGATGGCGTAGGTGTGAACTCCAGCCAGCATGTGGGAGGGCCAGACCCAGCTGTAGAACCAAATAAGAGGGGGCATTGCATTTTTTTCAGGGGTGCATACTTTTGAACCAAATTTAATTAATTTCTATTTAACTAAGTCATAAAATTACTTCCAAGTTGGACATGCAGGACGCAATGTCCTTGTTAACACTTCAGTAGACACCCTTATACCACTGACCAGTGTTAAACATACAATAGACTTAAAGATAGTGTTTTAAAAAAAATAATAATTTATTTGTCTCACTTCATTTACACAGGGGATATTCATGTTTCCTGCAATGCCATGTCTCTGGTGGAGTCGCTGTTTCAGAGTCTGTGATGCAGGAGGTACTTGTCTGGACCAAGGGTTTGGCTTGAGGTGGTACAGTCCATGTTCGACTTTGTAATTGGCTTGGTTCCTTTTGGAGACGAGGTCATCAGGTCAAGTCTTGGTGAGGTCACTGCAATCATACAGCTGTAAGATGAGACAAACAAAAACAATTAGCAGGAGCATCTAACAAGCAGTTAAGAGATGAGTGGCAAAATAAATCTGAATGAACATACCTGAAGACATCCTGGGGCAACAAGGAGGGCTGGGTCCATCTTCGTCATCTTCATCCGTCTTTGACATCAGGTAGGGTTGGTGGTGGGTAGCAGTCTTCTTCAGCTGTCAGTAGCTGTTTGTTGGCATCTCTGGTGCCAGAGAGTGCTCACCAGTTTGCGTGTTGAAGTCCATGTCAAGTCCCAGTGCCCCCCAAGAATTCTTGGAGTGACATTGCCAAAGTTGGGGCAACAAAACCTAACCTCCTCTACTACACAAGAGTATTTAGTTGGAGTTTCTATGACAACACTGGAGAAACATCTGTTGTCACACACACACACTATACATAACACCTGGACTATTCACAAATAATACAAAACAAAAGGCAAGGAGAGGCTTAAAATTAATCCATTGATCTCACTTTGCCAGAAACAGCTGTTCAAAGTAGTGGCTACCCATATACTTCTAAAAACACATAAAAATCCTCTTTAACATTACAAAATTAACAATCTTACAGCCAACACTCACTTCACACCTCGGTTGTTCAGCTTGATTAACCAAGTGCATAAAACAGCAACTCAGTTGTAGCCCCGCCCCCTTAAGTCTTACTGCGTCAACCGTCTATTTGACCTCGTGTCTCGCCATGTGTCATGCGGCCTTCCAACATTCACTGATGTTGTCGCATCTGCAAAAGGAGCCGTTTCCTCGGTTCAGTGTGCTTGTGTTCACATGTTGGGCAAGATGTGACAAAAGATCATTGACCTAGCAAACAGCTAGAAGTGTTTGAACTTATTCAGCCAAATGGTTTAGACTCTCCCTCTACAAAGGTATCATGGATATTGCACTTTTGGCAATTCTATACTACGCTACTCTGATGCCACCTTTAGCAAAACCAGATGGATCCTTATCTGTTTTTGTAAACTGGCATCTCAGCAAGGGTCAATGATCGTACGTCCTCAAACACAGAGAAAAAGGGGAAGGATAAACCTTGCCTTGATATGCGAGTCGACTCTATATACCCGTTTCTCTGTAGTTAAGAAAGTCAAACTCATTGATACCTTACTGACTTCTATATTAACTATGTATAAGATCCCCGTGTAATGGGTTAGTCTGTTGTAGCATTTGGGCGAATGCAGAACAAGCATTTCGAGTGTTTGCTTTGTCAGTGATATTCAGACACATCGTGCCTAACATGTAAATACAATCACGCTAAATTAAGAAGACTGCTTCCTGTCACAGGTGTGACAGCAGCAGTGAATGATGAAAGGTCACATGTACAGATGGAGAGATGTTGGGCCAAGGAATTAAGATGTAAATATAGGAATTTGGAAAAGGCTTAAATACTGAGCAGTAAGATATCACTTAGCTGAGGATGAAAAGGTGTGAAGGAGGCCCTGTTGTGGTCCCTTCATCCAAAAGTCAAATTAAATACAGGTTAATCAACAGCTGGTTGTTCCTAGTTTGGGGCACAGGGACACAAAAGTTAACATGCAACTTAAGACAAAAACAAAAGATCAAAACAATGAGTAAACAAGGTCAAATTAACCTTAAAGTCATGCTACCAGATTACCAATACTGCCCCCTCACACTTCCCCCAAGAAGAAACTTTAACATTCCTTCCTGTCAAAGCCAATCAGGCGTCTTCTATAACAATGCCCTTTAACCTTACATTCAGCCTTCTGGATGATGGTTTAAATAATGTGCAACTCAGGAGAACAGCTCCAAATCTGGCATCAACCTGGTTGGCTTGAAATTAATCATTACCATTAAATTTACAACTCATTTCTCTGCCAGGCCTTCTTCCTCCGAAGAACCCAAACGCGCTTCTATTCTGTGCCCTCCCTACAGAGTGAAGACAATCCCTTATGTAGGAAACTGTCGTGAACTATCCCTACGTCACTGATTACGCGGCAAAAATGAGCGACTGAGATCGAGGTACGCGATTATCACGCTTAGCAGGGGAGGATTAAATTCCCCTGCTTGGGAGGCCTCCCAGTACTATGAGCAACGACGAAGTTTTATTGAACACAGAAAGGTTCAACTTGAGTCTCCAGTTGGAATCATACTTGGCAGATGAAACGAGGTAGCGTAAATTTCCTCCATTGTGGGACAATTTTATACTATGGAAAATAATAACGATAATGTGTTTGTTCCCAATATAACAGCAGAACAGATACTAATCAAGGCTTTGATGAATGCTTTTCATAATATCATCCAAAGGCTGAATAACCACTAAAGATTAACCAATCAAATCTAACAATTCAAATATTCTAACTGAAGCAACTCAAACTAATGAATTGAAATTTAATTTCAACATTCTAGCAAGGGCAAAATACACTGAATAACAGTGCATGTTATTAACAGTAATTTAGGTTCCATCTAATTTACTAAACACTGAACCTAACACCAGAATAACTACACACCATCTTCAATACAAACAAGTAGCTTAATCTGATCAAAACTGATTTTCTCCAGTGATCGTCAAAAACTCATCTTTTCAAATTTAAACTAAACTGACCCCCTTCCCCACCACATCACAGACAGTCTTTTCATTGTCATGTCCCCTTGTGAAATCTGGATGGGTAGGCAGTACACAGGCCTGGTTGCTCTCAGGTCAGGCCACAGCATCCCTGCTTAGAGTCTGAAGATGTGACACAAAAAACGATTACAACACAAGCAACATTTAAATAGAAATTGATAATCTGAAAGTACATACCTAAAGATATTCTGGAGTGACGAGGCATCTTGATAGAGGAGGACTGAGTTTCTTGTCCATCTTCATCCTGGACATGTGACAAAAAAACTGGCATAGGTAAACAAACAGCAAGGTTCAAATAAGTGAATAATCCATTGATGACAACATACCTGGAGACATTGTGGCATAACAGTATTTGAGGATTGTGTCCATCTTCATCAAGACATAGCATTCCTGCTGTAAGTTTAACTTGAGACAAACATCTGGCACAAGGACAACAGCAAGGTTCCGATAGTGCAGAATCCATCTTTAAGGACATACCCGAAATGTGGGCTAGCTCCATCCTGCCTGTCGTTGGGGGGCTAGCTCAATCATCGTCCCTCCAACTGAAATATGTGACACAAAACAAGCATAAGAATATAACAAGGGATTCAGTGGAAGTCAAAAATGTATAAAAGGACATACCTGAAAGGTGTCGCTGTCGGGGGCTCCGTCTTCATCCCTCAGTTCACCTTCACCGTCTTCCTCCTGGAAGTTTGAACATATGATAAACAGTTAGAACAAGTGTTGCAATATAAGTTGATTATCTATCTATAAAGGACATACCTGAAAGGTGTCGCTGTAGGGGGCTCCGTCTTCATCCCTCAGTTCACCTTGACCGTCTTCCTCCTGGGAGTTTGAACATATGATAAACAGTTAGCACAAGTGTTTCCATATAAGTTGATTATCTACAAGGACATACCTGAAAGGTGGGCTGGCTCCCTCTGTGTCGTCACCGAACCTCCGTCATCGTTGCTCCAACTGTAATATGTGACACAAGCATAAGAATATAACAAGGGATTCAATAGAAGTTGATAATCTTCAAGGACATACTTCAAAGACGCCTCCGTCCTGGCCATTGTCGTGGGGGGGGGGTCTGGCGCCATCCTGGCCGCTGTCATCATCCAAACTGTAACACATGAAACAAAACAATAAGCGAAATACAACAGGAGTTGATTTTCCATCTATAAAGGACATACCTGAAAGGTGTCGCTGTCAGGGGCTCCGTCTTCATCCCTCAGTTCACCTTGACCGTCTTCCTCCTGAAAGTTTGAACATATGATAAACAGTTAGCACAAGTGTTGCAATATAAGTTGATAATCTATCTATAAGGACATACCTGAAAGGTGGGCTGGCTCCCTGTGTGTCGTCACCGAACCTCCGTCATTGTTGCTCCAACTGTAATATGTGACACAAGCATAAGAATATAACAAGGGATTCAATAGAAGTTGATAATCTTCAAGGACATACTTCAAAGGCGCCTCCGTCCTGGCCATTGTCGTCGGGGGGGGGGGTGTCTGTCATCATTCCAACTGTAAGACATGAAACAAAACAATAAGCGTAATACAACAGGAGTTGATTTTCCATCTATAAAAGGACATACCTGAAAGGTGGACTGCTGGCTCCCTCTGGGTCGTCATGGAATACTTACTTGGAGGGATCAAAATTCGTCAAATTGAAATGCAGGATGAGCCAGGAAAAAAAAAATGCTATGAAATGTGGATCCTTCCAGGAAATGAAATTGATTTGCGCAAAATTGAAATTCGTATTGAAAATACTGAAATTGGTCTGATTATGGAAATGTTGGATGTGTGCGTGTGTGAAAATTGGTTGAAATTGTGAAAAGTGAACCTAACACTAGGGGGCACCAAAACTACGACACCTACACACAACCAAAACCACACTAACCAGACAGAACCAGTGCTCTGTTCTCAAAGAGTCCTATCTTCCAGATAACCACCTCAGCAGTTCCAAACCAACCGCTACTATAAGAATAAGTCAATTTCCTTCTTAATGACATTGAAAACATGACATTGGGATAATTTCTGAAGTTTCCACCCATTCCCTGCCGCTGTCGCACTAAAAAAAGACAGCAGAGGCTAAAATAAACTAAGTGCTCCGTTTCCCTTTGCGAGGGATTTCTTATATCATAAAATTGGTTTAGAGTTAACGGACAAATGCATTTCCTGACATGCGTATTTGGAACGGACGTTGGCTTTGCTATGCGGCAGCCAGGACAGATCAAGATGGCACGGCGGCCGTGAAATTGTTGTCATGCTCGGTGACCAAGAGGACAGAATGGCACTCGTGGCAGCGTAATAGTCGATGCCGTGGCACGGCGGCCACGGCGAAAGTGGAGAGGTACTTACTCAGATTCAACGGACGCGCAATTAACTATTTGTAAACACCACACAGCCAGGGGGAGGTCTTCATGATGAGAAATACCTTGATGGCACGGCAGCCAAGGGAAAAAAAACCCAGGTTAGTAAAGAATGAAAACCCACTTACTGTTGCATTAAATCCAAATGATCTAATGTTTGGAACTGGAACAGGAACAACTGGAACAGGAAAACAGGAACAACTGGAACAGCTGGAACAACTGGAACAGCCGATGGATGTAAAATGAGCGCGATTAACCAAACCGAGTGGTACTAATAAATCCAAGGATTTATAAAATATAAATATGATTGATATTTACAATTATATTAAAGTAAACATTGATTTTAGGCTAAATTAATTTAATTTGATTTACGGTTAATTTACTGATAAATGGAGCAATGATTGGGGTGGAAACTCGTTTTTTTAATTTTTGGTTAAAGATTTACAAACAAAACCCTGGTCTCAACTAGCCACCCTGGTCTGTACACAGTATTCAATCATTTCAATTTCAATTCAAGGAAGGCACACACACACACACACCAGTTTTATTCCCCTGTTCTAAAAAAAAAAAAAAAATCTAGCCTGGTCTAAAGACATCAACATTTGAGAATAATTTAAAATTGGTTACTCACCCAACGTTGATAAACCTAAAAAGGAAAAGTTAGTCAGCAAGCAGCATTTCACCAAGCACATTGACCAATTGAAAGCCATGGCACAGCAGCCATTTCAAACAACCACATTACATTTACCTAAGTGAACTGCTGAGGCGAACCAACCCTTAAGCCCTAAGCTTCCGATCAACAGTAAAAAAAAAAAGGCAAGGTGGTGACTCGGCACCAACGAGGAAGTGACACGGAACCTCCTCGCATGGTGGCTTCTGTGCCATTTCCTCTCAATAAGGTGACAAGGCACCATGAGTGGAAGTGGCACAGGAGCCACCTGGAATAAGAAAAAAACTGGGTCCTACTACTTTGATGACCTTCCTGAAGATCGACCTGAAAGACACAAAAAAATGACCATTTTAAGATTTATATACCTATAAACCATGAAACATTTGTTAAACAGGATGTACGGAATCATTAAATGACTAACCGTTTCTTCAGAGTGGAGGTTCTGTGTGATGTTGGACCAGCTCGACCACATCCCGTTGTGTCCATGAGTCTGTGACAAAAATAAATGAAGTTATCAAACCAATCTCAGGCATCACATCAAGTCAGTTTAAATCATCCACTTAACCACTGCACCATTAACTTTCTAAAAGGTTAATAAGCAATGAATTTTAAAATCATGCGCCTGTCCACCTGCCCTTGGACCCCCCCCCCCCATGTAGGCCGGGCACGTGGCCACTGCGCCACCTTCTAGTGTCGCTGCACGTAATAAATATAGAGTTCCGCTCATTAGAATTTGAGTTTAGTTTGCGTCAGCCCGCAATTTTCCCTCCCATACAAGTCGGAGACATTTGAGCGGGAATTGAGCGGCCCACGCGAACCCGGAAGTGGAGGCCGCCTGGTTACCCGCGCTGTAAAAAACACGTCACTCACCTCTGAAGAGGCGCCGTCAGGCTGGATGTGGTCGACCCGTCGACGACGCGACAAAAAGGAAATAAAAGCACTTTAAACGTGAAAACAAAACAACGCAAAACCGCAAAATCCGCCGCGTGCGCGGCCATCATGGGGGGCAGCCTGTTGGATTCTGGCGTGTGACGTCACACCGCTGCCGCGCAAACACTCTGTTCCTGAGGGAAAGCTTCTCCTCGAAACATCTCACGTTCTCTCCGTCTCTGTTGTGTCGCTTGTCCTGTTTTCCGTGTCGGTGAAGCGTCACGACGGCGTCGGGGTTTGTTCCAGCGGCTCGTGATGTGAGCACGCGTCAGCGACTGAGCGCGCGAGAACTTAGCGAGCAAGTGGGCCCGCGTTCTCCTTATAAGGCCTCTCATCGGCTAATCACTGACACCTGACCGCTCCGGGGGCGGAGCCTCCTGCTCGCAGTGGAGGAGGGCGGGGCACCAATGAGCCGGATGTGTCATCATAGAAGCTGATCTCAGTTCAGCGTGTGAAAGTCCAGAACATGACGCAGCCTTGCAGACAATGAACTCACACTTCACTCGTCAAATGTATGGGGTTTTTAGTCATTTTTTATTTAATTACTTATGATACAGGAAATTACATCGTAACAGCAATTTCGAATATGGTAAAAATACTCTGTATTTCAAACAGTTTAACTCTGAGTAAAGTAATCTTAAATACATTATAAATGATCATATATAGGACATATTAACATAGATTAATAGAATGGGTTAATAGAAGATGGCCACTCCGACAGAAAAAACAAAACCCAAATAAGATAAACAAAACTTTGCTTTTGGTCCAGGGCGAGCCTATGCCGCTGGGCCTGGGGAGGGCTCCTGCCCTGAGATAAGAAACAAACAAACATTTGTTTGGTGCCAAGCCAAACGCATCATCATCAATGTCATCATTAGTACTAGAGTCATAACATCCAATTAACGCTTGTACAGGAATGTACAGTTACATGCTTTCACCCTCTGAACAGTTCGTCCCCGCTGTAGTTCTGCTTGCCAGGTTAGGTTCTGCCATCTGTTCAGTGTGTGTGTGTGTGTATGTGTGTGTGATACTGGGGATCTTGTGACACTCGTACAATAACATTTCCAAATGCTCTGTAATATATATGACGTTCAGTCAGGTGTGGGTGAGATGTGGTGAGATGGGTATTTCTGTTTTTTAAAGTTTGAAGTTACATTGTTAGAAAAGCTGCTGGTGAGTCCTGCTTAGCTTAATCCAAGAGTAAAGTTAATACACATAAAATGATTTTTAAGGAACAATTTCAAAATAAAACTCATTTTACAACTATGTCATAATCTCTGTACAAAGGATGACTGATGAATTAGAACTCTGACATGAAATATAAACACGTGGTAAACAAAGTAAATAGCGCTCAAATGCTGCTACATTTGACTTTTCAAACAGATTTATGTAAAAAATCATTTGGATACATGTTGCATTTGTTCCTTTTCTCAAACCACAACCTTGTGTGTTTGCAGGTGAAACAGATTACTGTAATCACATCCTTGTCCTGCCAGTTATTACCTGGCTCTGCTGCCACTGATTTAGGAGAGGGTTCATTCTGTTCAGCTATTCTACTAACGAGCTGCATGACTGAAGAAGTCTGGAGTAACTGATGCAAACATACAGTAGTTTGCAACTACGAGGACCTGACTGTAAACGCAGTGTGTCAAACTGCATATATTAGTGCGATTAGTGGCGGCTGCCGCAGTGTTGGGAGAGGAAGAAATCGTTGGGGGTTGTGAGCGGTTGACAGAGAACACAGAGAGAGAGAGAGAGAGAGAAGGAGAGAGAGAGAGAGAGAAGGAGAGAGAGAGAGAGAGAGCTTCCTCCAGTATGTGATGCCCGATCTGCTGCATTACTCCACAGTACAATTTCTGTGTAGTCCTCCGCTGCCTCCCTCTCTCCTCTGCTCTATCTCTCTGCGAGCTGTAATCTCCAGTTGCTCTCGCTGTCTTGCAGCTCTCTGCCCTGCCACAGTGCATCCCTCTCTCCCTCTCTCTCTCTCTCTCTCGCTCTCCCCTCAGCTTCACTTTTCCCCCAGTGAGGATGACATCCCCGAATGTGATGAACCAGCGCAGCTCTCAGTCTGACTGGTGGCTTCCGAGGGAGACCCCACATGAACGGGCTTACTGGACGAGGAGGTGCCGCATCTAAAGAGCTTGGAAGAAGACCTGTCAGCTGAGTAAGTGCTGTACTGTTTTACTGAGTCCATCACAGACAAGGCAGGGGGTAGAGGGCGATGACTTTGGTCAGGGAGAGAATGAAAACAGAGTCTCTGCTGCGAGGCTCTGAACTGCTCCATAGCTTTGTTGTATACTGTATCTGAGCATGTCGCCTGACTGACTGACTGACAGTGCTGCTGAGGATTTATGCAGCGATGAGATAGCAGTGGGAGCAGTGAGCGTACGCAGCAGCTGTATCTTGTCTAACAGGAGTGAGCCCTGTTTTTGGTCACGACACTGAAATACTCTGTCTTTGTGGTCCCCTTTCTCTCCACTGACGTGCTCACTGAGGCAGACACTCATACAGATGGCTATAGCTCCCTGCTGTTTATGTACGACGTTAATCTGAGACCCCTAATTAATGTATGGCCAAGCCAGAGGAAGTTTCAGGACAAAGTTTGACTGCAGGGATTGCACAGAAGATCCCTAACTCACTTTAACGTTCCCATTAACTGAGGTGCTATAGTAGTTGGGAGAGAGGCTCAGTGTAGGAGCAGAGCTGAAAATCAGTCGGTAAAAGTATAACAAGCTGGAGGCTGGAAGAAAGGAGGGGATCGCTATGGTAACAGCAGGCTTGGAGCGTAGAGGCAAGGTGATGGAAACTTGCTGCTTGTCGTGGAGCCTATTCAACTTGATCACACTGACAGGACAAACAAAACAAAACACGACGTTGACAAGCAGGAGAGGGACTGAGAAGATGCATAAACAGAGTGATAGTCACAGTCAATACGTATGGATTCTGTCATGTAAGGCAGGCTTCGTCCACTTTTCTATGGGAGATATGGTTAAAAGTTTCGGCCGCTGCAGTCTCATCTGCCTGCGCCCATGCTAATCTGTCGTTACCTTTTTGTGGAGGCAGACCACATTGGAGGTGGAGGCTACAGAGCGAATGCAGAGCAGATCTGTCAGTGTTAATACGGGGCTGTGATGGGAAGCGCTCTGCTGCTCCACATCCTCAAGTGTCATTTCCCCCAAGAGCCTCCTTCTGAAGCCCACTCGGATCCTCTCTGTCATCTGTGACATAATGACAGACAGTCTTTTTAAACACGCTCCCAAATGGTCGGCGTGCTTCAGCAGACTGTGATATCCAGTCGACGCGGCCGCCATAAACGGGGAACGCAACAGTGGCAGAGCGTTAACGTAGCGTTCTCAAGTGTCCGGAGTCGGTTGCCACAGTGATGAGTGAGGGTGTTTTTACTGCCATATGTGATCAAGCTTGTTACATAGCACAACAGTGTTGTCTTTAGAGAATTGGTCATTCAAAGGCATTTGTGGCTTGATTGATTTGGGTGCACGCCACGTTTATGAAAACACATTCGACCCGGAACTGAAATCATTTGAAAATATCACCACTTCTTCCAGCAAGTGAGAACTACAGGCTTAGGAGTGCATTTGTTTATCCCCAAGTTTCAGGCAGATTTTCTTTCTTTAATATCTGTTACTATAAATAAACTATTCCTGACACGTTTCTGCATTCCACTGAGTGGGCTGCTGTACTCGTTCTCAGGCATCAAAGATGAGAATCTCCAGTTAACGCAGCCAAGGTGGTGGTATGTTCAATGCTGTCTATTTGTTTAAAGGTTTGTTTGTTTTACACAAAACTACTGTACAGATTACAATGGGACTTGGTGGGAGAATGTGACGTGGGTCAGGGAAGTGTCATTCTAGTGATACTCATGTGTCAACGGTGCATACCCTCATCCCAGTACTTTAAAACGTAACCTTATAGTACACAACACCTTCGATGCACATCCAAATGTGCATGGTGTCAAACAGTCACACAAAGTGTATTGGTCCAGGTTAACTGGAGGATCAAACTCTCTGGGAGGAGAAGGGCGAAGGTTTGTGTTTCTAAAAAAGCATGTGGGTCCCTTCAGGGTGGATAACTGCTACCTATGGGCCTTACGGTAAAACTGTCCCATGGTCATGCTGCAGACTGAATGAAGAGCATGAACACAATGACAGGGATGCAACCTCTCTCCGCTCTCATCCTCTTCAACAACTGTGACTCACAGCCCAGCACGCATTATTCAACCCACGAAAAAGACCTCCAGAACAGAGTCGGAGGCCATTATTCCTCTGTTAATATCGCTGTTGTTTGTGAGCTCTTGTACGCAAGCAGTGTTTGTCGAGCGTTGCTGATTCCAGGTACGCTAATTAAATTATTTTGTATTTATTGTAAACGAGGGAAAGAAAAAAAAGAAACAGAAGCAGTCTGTGGGCAGGGATGAGCCACAGCATAACGTGTTTAATGTATTAAGTCTTTAAATCGAGCAGCTCTGCAGTCCAGCCATTTTTTTTGTCCTGTACTTCTAATGAGCTTTTGAAAGTATAGTTATTTGTGTTTGTTTTGAGAGGGGTATTTATTGCAGGAGGGGCTTAGCTGCACAGTATGTTAGCTCGGCTCATTATGGGCAGTCAGCTAGCACGCGAGTCTGAAAGGAAGACAGTCAGAGCTGAGCCCCATCTGGTGCCTCGTGTGATTATGGCTCCCTGCAACCACCAACTTTACCACTGTTTAGGAAGTCTTCCATTTTGTTAAACACTACATCATGCAGCGTGGAGCTTGTATAAGGACACATATATATATATACTGTATATGTTTGAGATTCATGAGTGGGTTTCTATTCTGGGAGACCCGGAGTCAAAACACTTTCACACGGCTGAAAATATTTTGGGGAATCATGCCTGCAGGGTCAAAATAGTTTCCCTGTCTCTCTCTCTCTCTCTCTACCTGGCACCTGCTGTCTGAGCCGCGACTACAGATGAGAACTTTCAGACGTCTCATCAGAGCCAGAGAACAAGGATATGTAACTGTGGCTGTCACGGGCTCACAGGCTGAAGATAAGCAGGTGCTGTAAAACGCTCAGCACGGCAAACGCTTCGCTCATCACCACTCATTACGAGCCACCTGCTCCTGCATCATTTCATGCCAATCAGACTGGAATACCAGGCTGATGCCGCTCGGGCACATTCTGTGTGGCCTGTTGTGTAACTGACCCCCCCGCCCCCCCCAAAATGACCCCCGAAGCACAATGATTACATCAGGCACATTTCTGGGCAAATGTTAGTAAGCGCCAGAGTCATGTCCACAGAGTCATGATATCCATTGTTCTCTAATGTTGCCCGTCGTCTCCTGGGCATGTCTTGCTGATTACGTGCGGTATAAATAACAATTCGCACGATCACAGTCGTGCAACGGTGAAAACAGAAATCGGTCCACCGCCCTCCACATGTTAGCCGAGCTCGAGCCGAGCGTGTTGCTGCAGGGAGGAGTGGGAGGTGAGCCTCTGCTTTTAATAGACACTCTCCCTCCGTCGTTCATTCTTCTGCCTGCCTCTTGATCACAAAAGCTGCCAAATATATCCAGGGGTGGTCAAAGAGGCTGTTGTGTGAACACGAGCAGGTTATTTATAGTCTGTGTAAAGCCAGGATATGAATGCATATTTTGGTGGGCACAGTATAGATCTGCTGGGGTACGCTCACTGAACACTGCTGTCAACAAACTGTGTGTGTGTGTGTGTGTGTGCTGTTCATGTGGATCATCGTGTTACAGTTTACAATGAGAAATTGATATGCGCTGTGTGAAGCCCTCAGTGAGCACTAACTGACGGAACACTGGGAGTTTAATGGGGGCACATTTGCTTGATTAGCTATAATATATATTATAGACATTACAATCACACTGAATATGTGTTCTTTTAATGGCTGAAATATAATGACTTCTACAAATAGTATTTGGGAACAAACAAATAAGTACATAGAATTAAAAATGGCAATGTCGTCTGATCGATGGAGCTCCACATGGTTTTTGTAGTTTTGTCCAGTCAGGATTACCTTCAGTTACTTTGATTAATAGACTGAAACCCTTGCTGCCACCAACACTCAGTTTTTCATTCCAACAGCCACTCTCATTGTGATGGTGAAACTGCCCCATGGCCCAAAAATGTAAATGAATTTAATACCTGTTTATTACAATATCATTTTCATCATTTTTTGTGGAGCACTTTTTATATCTATGATGTATTCACTTATTCCAGTGCATTATGTATATATTATGTTTTTTTCTCTGTAGGGTTGTGTGTGTGTGTATATACGTTTATGGGATTAGGTTTAGTCTTTCTAAAATTTCTAAATATTTTTTCTAAATATTCCCACTCGACTAAAAACTAAATATATGTGGGGATTTTGCTTGTTGTGAATAATAATGAAACTAATAATCATTAAGAATATTTTTTAATGAATGTCATAGTAAATGGGGAGGGTAATGACACCAAAATGACAGACATCTATTCAGTGATTATAAAAGCTTTTACACAGCATTGAGTCAGGCCTTCAGCTGTGCATAAAGACTGTTTACTGTCCCTCTTTATCTCCTCTTCCTGCAGATTAGAGGCTGCGTACGACCATCTCCTCTACAAAAAAACGTCATTCATCGAAAAACCCCAATCAACCGGAATTGCTGGACACATGTCACAGGTACTACGCTTCGCATGCCGTGTTTCCAGAGCGACACAGCCATCTGCTGCCTTCACACTGTAGCTGAGCTGGTGTGTTTGGGTTACTCAGTTTCTTTTTGACGCATGGTATGAAAACTGAAACAACCTTAAATCACTGCTGTGAGTGTATTCTTCCACAATCAGCATGTTTTGTGAATGGTTTACTTTATACAACAATGTGCTTCATCAATCTATGATCTGTGCTGTTATTATCTTTACATTCTTTAATCTTATCTTTAAACTTACAAAAGATGGAATGTTTAACATAACAGCAATCTGAACTATTTCCTCACATTGACTTGACCTCCACGGTGAAGTGAAATGATGCAGCGTTATTAAAACGTCCACATGCCTCTGCAAGAGTAATAAAAACAGAATCATGGCAGCCACACTGAAACCTACTGCATGCTATAATCAGAAAACTTAACAACCTCCTTAATGTCTCATAACGGATTCAGCTCTTTGGAAAGTTTATAGTGATTCTTGGTTCTAGTGGCTGTGCCCGATGCTGTGGTGCCATGTTGTTGTGAGCATGACTGTTTGTTCGAGCTCCATACACTAAGAGCTGTGACTGTGACTGTGCTGCCAGCCCTGCTGCCTCTCTGCTTCCCAATGCTCTTCAGGCCCTGTAATGCTGTAATGGCATATCCAATTATATTGTCTTCACTGCCAATGACATGTGCCATGAGACAAGTGCAGCCCTGTAAACTTCTACACACACACACACACACAAAAGAGTATAACTGCGATGGTTAAGCATACAAGGGCTACCCCAGCTATTTTACAATTCACCCTTTCACACTCACATTATGCCTTCCCCATCCCCTATCCCTAACCGTAACCTTAAATGAATCCTACACTAACTCTTATCTCTCATACAACCCTTTGTGTGCCTCATCTCTGTCACACATCACTTACACATCAGGGGCAATTTGGGGATCAGTCTCTCGCCCACTGGTACTTGGGACGCACAAATGAATTGGTTCAGGTGGCGACCTGCTCCACCTCCTGAGCCAGAGCCACGTACTGCTGTAGCTGTTGTTACATGTGAGGATCACAGAGAGGAATTGTCCCTGCTTGTGTTCTAGGTCGAGCAGGAGATCTCACTCGTCCAAAGGAAGATGTCTGACCTGGAGTCAGTGCTGCAGCAGAAGGACATAGAGTTGAAGGCTTCAGAGACCCAGAGGACGATCCTGGAGCAGGACCTGGCCACCTACATCACAGAATGCAGTGTGAGTACACAGCAGCTACTACAGTTACTACAAACACCTCCGAGCATGATTCAATCCAAAAGCATAACATTGAAAGGAAATTGAACATGAATTGAAAGCGGCAGCTTACAGGGCTCCTACAGCATTGCGTGAGGTGTCTGTCTGTAACGTGGCTTCATCCAACAAACTGCCTGAACATGTGAATGTCTCGGTTGCAGAGTCTGAAGCGCAGTTTGGAACAGGCTCGAATGGAGGTGTCACAGGAGGATGATAAAGCGCTGCAGCTCCTCCATGACATCCGTGAGCAGAGCAACAAGCTTCAAGAGATAAAGGAGCAGGTAGGACACCGTCTTCAGTGTGTCTGTCAGTGGGCTGACGTACATCCCATGCTCCCCTGGAGTGGAGCTCATCGGCTGGTCCTTGAAAAGATGTAGGAAAAATGTTATAAATAAGGGAGAATTTACCTTTTGTATAACCCCTGTCCACTTGTTTGTTGGTTTGTTTGCAATAACAACAGAGCTGATTTCAACAAAACTTGGTGAAAGGTTGCGTCATGGGTCAGAGAAGAAGCCAATAAATCCTGGCCAGGATTTTCATTTCTTTGAAATATACTGTGAGACAGGGAATAATGATTTCTTAGGTCATAATTAATGGATGACGAATGATGCAAAAAAATCAGGCACAAGCCATCTAGGAGTCAAATTCTGCTGCAGCTCGACTGAATTTGAGAAAACTCTTGTTCTAGTTTCAGCTGATTTCTCAGTAAGGAGGAGGACAGTGGCTCATAGTGACAGTCAGGGGAAGCAGGTCAAATCACCAAGGCTGCATATGTTGGGGGCATAGTGTTAATTAGATGTGCTTGTGATGTGGGAACCCTCCACTCTACGGTATCTCATTAACCTCCTACCACATGTGCAGAAGGCCTCATGTTGCTCTCCCTTATTTCTATAAATTCTCCTTTTGATTTTTTTCTTTCTTCCACACATACATGGAATATCAGCATTAAGCTCATATTATGTTTAACTGAAAAGAAACTCAGTTTGCAATAAATTATAAATGTGTTTATTTGCAAGAAAACTAAATTTGCTCAGGCAGATTATGCAACCTGCAGTTTTCTACACGAGGGACTACAAGTGTGTGTCGACTCGCTGTGAATGTTCCAACAAACAGTATTAATGCATTAGCTGCTCATGCAGCCCTTAATTAATCAAGTCAAATGTGATGAGTGCTTGTGTCTGAGCCTTTCCTTCTGCATGTGTGTCAGCCCCATGTGACTCAGTGTTGCCAGCTGTGAGAATTGAGCTGCTCCACAACTGACAGTTTAGGACAACAGATAAGAAGCATGGAAAATCATTTCACTGGCATGATGCACCACTTTTTTCTTAAAAGGGTAATAGAAAAGCAACCTATTTTTCTCAGCCTACACTAGTGCTGGTTACCAAGCACTGAATACATTGTGCAATGGTTGCTATGGTGATGAGAGCCATATACCTTGGAGTGAAGAGAGCACTGATGCAGTGGGCAGGCTGTCGTGATGAGGTGCCTGGGCCTAAACTCATACTGTTGAGAAACAGCAATTTCTGACCATCACTAAGTACGATGTGTGCCTCACCTCCGGCCTGGCTGGGGTCTTCCGTGCAGCGTGTGCATGTTCTCGTTCCTTTGGCTTGCTCCTCACCTCTCGCCCCATTGTCAGATGGGATTAGCTCCAGCCCTCGAGACCCCTTAAAGGATATTACGTACAAGTAGTACAGCTAAGGGATGGATGCGTTTTTGTTTTGTTTGGAGGAACCTGATCGTCAGAGCATCGCCTTTCATATCAGAATCAAACCTGTGAAAAGAGAGAGAGAGCCTGTTCATGCTTCTTGTTTGTTTGACCCTTGGGAGTCCTTCAAAGATGGAGGAGGATGTAAAAAAATGATGTTGAGTTGAGAGATCAGGGCATTGCTATGCTAATGTTACCTCAAGCACTTTGCTACTTAAGATGAGTGTAATTTATTGCTCAGCCTCGCACAGGAACCGTGATTGCTATGAAAATGTTGAGCTCAGAGTCAGCAGTGCCATGTTAGTAAATGTCCACGTTGACTATATGTCGTTGAACCGAACAAGAATGAACGCGCAGACTTCGAAAGAAAAAAGAATCCAAGAGATAAATTGCGATTGAAACAAAAGCCATCTGTATCTTGTGAGTTATGATGACAGCTGATGCATATTATCTGGCCTATGTTCCCATCAGGGCCTCTCAGTTGGGTGGTTCTGCTAAAGCCAGTATTTCATCTCGAAAAGCATCTGTCTCCCACGCACTGTCGTATGACTGCAGTGTTTATCATTTCCATGCAGAGTCTAAGCAGTGTTGGATCAACAAGCAGTGGAGATTTGGACTTCATTAATCAGTGCTAAAGCCAGTAAGACCTGAAAACATATAGACAGAGACAATTCCAGCAGAATCTGCCCACAGACAGCACAGTGTTCCAGTCTTGGTTGTTTTATCTCAAAACACATAAAGTCCATGACACGGTACCATTAAGTCTGAGTGCACTGGATCTGAGGAAACCAAATTGAATTGAATTGAACTGAAAGTCCTTTATGAGTCCCGAAATGGGGAAATTTTCAGTAGCAACAGCAGGGACACAACAAAAGACACATCCCAAAAATATATATATATATATATATATTACCAAAACACACACACACACACACACACACACACACACATATATATAAACATACACGTAGGCATACACATCCATACCTACCTATATAAATATTTATTTCAAAATATTTTATTTTATTATATTTAGTCGAGTCAGCGTTGCTGATTGTAGTCAGCAGTGGAGCGGTGGGCAGGAAGGAGCAGGAAGGAGCAGGAAGGAGCAGGAAGGAGCCATGAATCTCTGCTTCACACAGCAAGGACTGTAGCACATGGATTTCAGAAGTATAACATAGACAAACATTTTCTGAGCTGTTCAAGAACCACCCAGCATGCACCGAGCATTTCAAAGACGGGTGGGTTTTCTAAATTACTGAGCGCATCCTTTGTCTACTTTTTCTTGGATGGCTCCTTGCAGTCAGTTGACTTATCATCCTGCATCCTCCACAGCACTGGAGTGATTGGTTCATTAAGACAGTCTCTGTCTGGCTGCAGACAGAGTGTCTAGAAGCACCACTGCATCTCTGTAGCCCGTGACCTTCCATCCTCTTGAGCTCATATTGAGCTGCTCCTTTGTTCATGTAGAGGCAGAACATGAAGCACTTGTCTGTTGACTGCTGGACGCTGGTTCGGTTCCCGCCGGCCTGCCTTGACGCAGCAGTGACCAACAGATTTAGTGTCCTGGATGGATTTCCAGCTCTCCTCTCACTCCTGGAGCTCCCACCTGTCCCAGGTGTATACCTCCATACCACCATCATGATGCTACAGCGACGTCTGCCAACACAGGCTGCACCTCAACCATCAGATATAACAGATCAACATTTCATGCATGCCCACAGAAAATATATTTTTTAGTCCCAACTCCTTGACTGACTGTGTAGGTTGAAGTCATCACACAACGAGTTAAATTTGTCTCTGTCAATTCGCTGTCAGTCCCTGCAGTTATCTACTGGTAATACTCAAGTCTTATATTCTAATTCTTACTACAAACACTTCCAATCCATGTCATACTTCATCTAATCACAGCTTCTGCTCACTCTCAAACCTGTCATTCCAAATGTCTTGCTGTACAACTAAACCTTCATATTTAATAATTCTAACATTAGATTTTTTTTTAATGTCTCACAGAAAGCACTTTTAAATTGATGTCCTCTATTAGACACGTCTTAACTTGCGTCACTGCCTGGGGCAGGGGCCTGGGGCCTGGCTGGTTAAATTCCAATAGTTTGTCAAAACTGAGAGCCAAATATTCATCTTCAAACACGCTCTTTGAACCAAAGTTTAATTAGAAATATAACTCTGCAGTTGTAAACAGAAATGATGCAACACGGGAAGAATTCTTCCAAGTCGTTCTATTAGCAAAATTGTCACAGAAAAAACACCCCGACCTCCCGTGATCTGTCAGAGTGAAACACAGCGACAGTCGATGCACATCAAAGTCAAAGGTTCCAAACTGCGTAATGCTATTATGATTTAACAAGCCAACGATCCAAATTGAAGTGAATTAATATGTTTAAAACCTGTGTGCAGACCCCTCTCTTTAACCCTTGTTGTTTTATAACCGTCTTTATGGATAAATTGACTTGACTCCTCTTGACTTTTTCTCTCGCTCTTGGTGCATTAATGCCACCTGTCATCTGACTGTTGCTGAGCACCTGTGTGCTGACTGATTATATTGTGTGACAGAATATTTTCCCACTCACATTTCTTAGACATTTTTTTTTTTAAACAATGGATCCTTGATTTCAAACAGAGGGAGACAAATGGCAGGTTCTCATTTTAGCCAATAATCAGAGATACCAGCTGAACTGACACCTGTCAGTTGGTATCAGTGCTAGCTACGGGCTAATTAGGCCATAACAACAGCTCCGTGAGGGGGCCGATGACGCTGTCTCCGGCTGATGTTTAAATGTTTCTAATTGTCTCATTTTTAAAACAAGAATAACTTTAAACAAGAGTCTGTAAAAGCCTCAGAAAACTGCATGAATAATAATGTACCAAACCTTCAGCTTCAGCTGGGCCCTGACTGTGTTCAATGTCCTCCCCTCTGTCTTCTGCCCACAGGAGGTTTTTCTTTCAAAAAGTAGGGGTCAGGGGTCAACCTGCCCACTGTGTACCTCACTGCACAAAGTGCACAGACTCCACGGTTCCTGCCCCCTGTGACTGCTGAAGGATCATTGATATAAGTGATGTATTACAGATAAACAACAAGCTAATATGAGTTAGCTCGCTTGTTTCACAAACACCAAATAAGAAAACCCGATGGTTCACGATGACAGAACAGCTCCAGCGTGGTGCCCTTATTAGAGCCCCATGCACGCTGCTCTGGCATGTGGAGAAAACCAAAGCTCGACGGGCAGAGCTCTGGTTGCTCAGCAATGATTGCATAATTGGTATTTGGGTGAGAGCTGGAAGTTTAATTAGTGGAAAAACCAGGAGGGGGAATAAAATGTTTGAGTGTAGTTCAAAGAATAATATAGTGCGCTAGTTTACCACCCCGACAGTTTTGGACTGATTAGTCATGAAAAAAATGAGGTTCCAAGCTTTTTGATGAAGTGGTTTGCAACAAACTCACTGGTGCTTTTTCACAGATGCCATCAATAGTAATTTTAATCAAACCTCATAAATAAAACCATAGCTTCACTGTTAAGACTATACACGTGTGTAGATCTGCTTATAAAAATAGCTGCTGTGAAAAACCACAGACAGTCAGATGTCACTATGTGCAGTAAGTTATTCTGACCTCCAGCGTTGATCTTGAACGCACTGAGTTGGCAGCGCTGATGAAACTGTGGATTGGAAGCAGCTGAAAGACAGACAGTTGACAGACGACTCGAGCCACGCAGTAGAACACACACACACACACACACACAGTCTCTGTAAATTCAATCAAGCAGCAAAGTTCACACACTCATAGAGATCAGATCCTTCTCATCGACATCCTTGAAATGGTAACCCAGTCACAGAGTGTGACATCATATCGAAAGCTGAATTCCCTCAACTTTAATTTCCTCGCACTGAGTCATGGCTTTGCCAAAGAACTACAGGAATTCATTCGAGCCGCTATTGACTCTGGGAAGTCACAGTCAGATGAACGGTGGCTCACTGGAGAAGACAGACTCTTATTGGTTAGAAATGTGTGTCACGTGATCAACTATAAGACTTTACAGTGCATTCCATGAGCAGATAGTGGCACACGCCTGTGGTTCTCCTTCGCTCACCCGCACTGATAACGCCCATGTATACGCAAGGTTAACATGAGCTGAACCGATCAGGGAGACACATTTGTTTTCAGCATGACTGATGCGATCCATCTCACTTGTCCCAGTCTGTGTTGGTGTCTCCCAGAGCGATGCTACTTTTTATCTGTCTGACAGACAGGCCGACGCGCCCTGTACGCCGAGGAGGAGGCTGAAATTAGATCTAGAACCAATTGCTTTTAAACAGACATGCGCATTAAGTGACTCTGGCTGATCAAATGATGTGCCTTTACGTCCTCGTATCTATTCATGAGTGTATACACCATTAGTGTGGGTTCACCTGCGTCTGCGCCCGCTGGACGATTGTCAGCACGTTATAAAGGCCCTCGTTCTATCCATTCAATTACTCTGCCGGACTTTTTTCATCCGGTTAAGTCTGAATGCCGCATGTCTCAAGACCATCTCTTATGAATGAGTGTGCTCTCATGAATGATGCAGTTGCTTCCAACGAGAACATTTCCATCAAACTTGTTCAGGTCAAACTACACAGAGGCTGCTGGAAAGCCATTTCTGCTTTACACTTAATAATGATCGCTCTACCAATACTAATTGCTCCACAATAGCAGTGTTGGAAGGGCCCCTCAATGTCTGCTGAACAAATCAGAGTGGATGAAGTGCTTTTGGAGGCACGTATGACTTCTTTTGGTGGGATCTGAGGTGTCCTCTCTCACCGTCCTTGCTCCTCTGCCCTCCTCTCTAATCCACGGTCTTTGCACAGGAATATCACGCCCAGCTGGAAGAGATGAGGGTTTCCATCAGGCAGCTGGAGGAGGACCTGTCGGCTGCCCGTCGCCGCAGCGACCTGTATGAGGCGGAGCTGAAGGAGTCTCGACAGTGCAGCGAGGAGCTGAAGAGGAAGGCGGCGGACTACCAGCACCGGATGCAGAAGGTCTGCGGTGTAACACAAGAACATTTGACAAGGCTGTAGTCATCATGATGCTTCGACTTACAGACCTCCTTTTTCTCCACAGGTGAAGGAGCAGGGCAGAGCAGAGGTGGAGGAGACCATCAGCAAGCTTGAGAAGGTAGAATATGATTAGTTTCATCAGAATAAAATTTGTAAAAAATACAAAAGACATTGACAAGCTGCAATAACCGTACATGACCATTTCGTGTCCCTTGTCATTTCAATTGACCTGTCATGTTTGTCTATTTGAGGCCAATGTGGAACAACAGACGAAGATCCACGATCTTCAAGAGAAGCTCACCAAGGTAGAAGATGTTTTTTCTTGGAACCTAACTGAATAATTCAAACCAGCCTGTGCTCCCAAAAGCCAGAGATTAAACAGCATTTTACACTTTATGATGAGCACGCCAACCCCTCCTCCAGCCTCCCTGACCTCCTTTTCTTCCCTCTCTGTCTGTTTGGGCTGTGACCCAATAACAATTAAGCTGTTTGAAAAGAGACGTACTGTTTAATTATTGGCATCAAGCTGTTTTTCTTTTTCCCATTCACAAAGATAACTTCTTTTCAACTTTCACTTTCCTAGAAATGAAAGTAGCATCAATTCTAGCAGGGACACACGAGGCTGTGGAGCTGGAGGTTCGACTGAACATGAGCACTGAATTCAAACGTATTTAGGAAATAAACAGAGGCTAAAACTTTAAGCGCCTACTGTAGTAGGGACAGTACTCAGTATGCAGTCACAGTATTTCTTATGTTCCTTTACTTTAATTGATTTGAGTAATGAAGGTGGTGTAGCTGCATATACTGTGTGTCTGACACATGGTTACTATGCAGGTTAATTTAAAGTTTTACACTCCCTCTCTGGGGGGTTTCAGTGTCTAAGTTCTACACACTGCTCCTTTAAGTGTCTGTACATGCACAGACACAAACATTTCGATGGATCTGTTTCTCTTGCCCTCCAGGCGTTGAAGGGCAGTGCTGAGGCCACAGACCTCCTTCAGTGCATGAGAGTGGCGAAGGAGCGCATGGAGCGAGATCTGGAGCGGCTGCAGAACAAGGAGGACTCCAGCGACAGCCTGCGCAGACGCCTCCGTGAGACTGAGGTAGAGCCGTGCACAAACGCACAGTCTTGCATAAATGTTCTTGCCTCTTGACAGTTTTTATTGTCGGTACAACGACATTTGTTGATCAACAATGTCTTTGTTAAGTGTGTTACATAAATACATTTGCACTTGCAGCGATCGAGCACAAAGAGCCCACGTGTTCTATTTTGGCACACGTTCATTAGAGGCCTCGATCGCATGGTTGGCCATGATCTCAAAAGAAAATCCACTTCATGTGATTTTAGTATGTTCTGGATTGTGAAGCAGACTCAGGGGATCACTTGGTTCCCGTTATGAGTTGCTCATGGATTGAATTCATCTTCCCTTTAGGAGGTACAATGCTACCAGATATCAGTTTGGATGTTTTCTTTCTTATTTTGCAAAAGCTGCAATAGTATATTTATTTTTCCATCAGTGAAATTGAAATGGAAAAAGAGTCCCTGAGGACAATCAAGGGACATTACATTGCAATTTAAAGATAACAGGATTGTTAATTTGATTATTGCTTGTTCCCAGTATGATCTAGCCCAGACTAACCTAATCAGAAAATGTTGTTGACATGGCCGCGTCTCATTCACCTCAGTCAGGTTATTATTAGACTATAGGTGTCCGTGTAAATGCAGGCACTGACAGACATAAGTATTATTCAAGGTAAACTTTCAACACACATATGGATGGAAACAATCATTTTATGGCGTCTCTGTAGCGACATATAGCGAATACACTTTGTTTAAGGGGATCCAGTCTAAATTAAGACTCCACAGAAGGAAATGTGGTCATGAGAATATGTTGATTAAGACAGGAGAGTGAAAGGAAAAACATACGCGTGCGGTCAAAGTAGCACGGCTCCCGAAACCTCTCGCACCATCACTCACGGATGAAAATAGGCTCTTTGGAACCATCGTGAGGAATTTAGAATAATGAGATATAAACATTGCTGAGGTGCAAGCGCCAACAAGCCAAATGGATGGAGCTGCTCTCACCAGTTCTTCCTTGAGGTAGAAGCTGCTCGTCTAATTAGCATTGCTGCTAAATGTGTTGGATGTCCAAATAACACAGAGCACTTCTCAGGACTGTGGAACATCTGCCCTGGGGTCGCACTTATAAAAACCTCAATAAATATCCAGTTGATTGCGTGAACCCTCTGTGTGTGTGTGTTTATATTACCACTATCCATTGTGTGCAGGATGGCAGGAAGACTCTTGAGAACCAGGTGAAAAGACTGGAGATTGTCGAGCGTCGAGAGACGAAGCTGAAGGATGAACTCCAAAGCAAGGCCCAGCAGATTCAGCAGATGGCTGATAAGATTCTGGTAACCCAGCTTTCATCTCCTGTGCAGAGCTAAAATAATCAGCAGAGGTGCGATATAAACACAGCTAATTGTCATCATTGCAGGGGAAGTGCTGTTTTGTTCAATGGTTCTCATCTAGTATACTCATAGTTCTATATAATAATTAGTCAAACCTGATATTTTCTCTAAAACTCCGGAATAGCCATGAAACGCCCACACAGGTGCTTTCAGTTAGTTTCCTCATTAGTGCGGACGTAAACACACCGAGTTTGATTGACAGGTCTCTTTGCCGCTCCCCTGTTGACATGTACATGAAATCAGCCACCCAGCTGTGAACAGATCAGAGGTCAGATTGATTGTTCTATTCCATTTTGTGTCAGTTCCAGGGCTTGATTACATTTTCCAGGCAGTGTTATTGATATTATTTCTTTTCATTAACTAATCAGCAAAGACTAATTTTTTGTCACACAGCGTTCCACATGTGCACGGGAAAAAGTGCCCCAGTAATACTAAGGTGCAGGGCTAAGGTGTATTGCTGTGGATGGGTGTACTTACATCCACAGTGTCATTGAACAGCTATTTGTATATATTTGTAATTAATTCACTGTCTTTTATATCTTCAGCTCATGTGAAAAAAACAACACTGTGTGATGGGAAGGCATCTGATATTTTTATCGCTCCACTACAATCAAAACACCTTCACAGTAGGGCTCTATAAAATCTGACTCTAAGACTATTTGAGAAAATGAAGAGGCGCGCTGCCTGAGTGTGATTACGTGTTTGTTGTTATGGGAGTTGTCTGAAAGCTGGTGGAAGGAGAACTCAGGCAGCGGCTCATGTCTAATGCAGAGGATTTTAATGTGGACGTGATGCATCAAGGAGACCAGAAGGTGGAAAAATAAACACTAACACAGTAACATGAGCAACTGTCTTCCACAGCTTCTGCCTCTATCTGTGGAATGAGATATCCATCTGTACAGATATAATGTAATAGCCCTTATATAGCTAATGTATGTACCGTACTGTGTTTGAGAGCTGACTTTGAATCATCCCTGTATTGATGACTCATCTAATTGGGGGTAGTTTTGGTAACTTTGAGCCTTTCTGCACGTGATTACTTTAATATGCAGTGTTTTCATTTCTGTGCAGGAGCTGGAGGAGAATCTGCGCGAGACTCAGGCCACAGCTCAGCGGCTGGAGACTCATCTGAAGCAGAAGGAGAAGCTCTATGAAGACAAGATAAAGGTAACCCGTGAGAACCCGTGAGCTCTCACACACACACGAGGAGCGAGGAGCGTTTTGCTGCAACGTAAACATCTGGCAGGTGAAATGACGGGAGGCGCTCTGGGCTATGTTTAGTGGTCAAGCTTGAGCTGGGTGTGTTGTGTCTGTCCTCTTCACACCATCCTCTGTCCCGCTAAGTGATATTCTGGTCTTGGTTGTGTGGGCTGCCTGGCGCTGAGCAGGTGCTGGAAGCCCAGATGAAGGCGGACATGGCCGATAAGGAGATGCTGGAGTCCAGTCAGAGCAAATATGAGGAGGAGGTGCGGGAAAAGTGCAGCATCATCAGCGAACAGAAGGCGGTGAGAACTGACCAGCTTCGCAGTGACACTATTTCAGACATATTTGAACATGTATCACACTGACATAGATTTCTGTGTTTGGAATCGACTGAGGAGGTTACTGAGGCTGAAGCCAGTGGCGTGAAGATCCCAGTGAATGTTTAATTCAATTATTGTCTCCGCCATTTCTACGCAGACCATAAATGCTATGGACTCCAAGATGAACAGCCTGGAGCAGAGGATTGCTGAACTGTCTGAGGCCAACAAGCTGGCAGCCAACAGCAGCATCTACACACAGAAAAACATGTAAGTACTGGTCCACAGAAACACTCTGATTCCATCGAACAATGCAGATGAAATGAGCAGAAGAAGACCTGGAAGGCACGCTGTTTCCAAGTGCGGCGTGTTCACGCCGGCTGCTGCTGTTTTCAGGAAAGCCCAGGAGGAGATGATCTCAGAGCTTCGCCAGCAAAAGTTCTACTTGGAGTCTCAGGCTGGGAAGTTGGAGGCTCAGAATGCCAAACTGGAGGAGCATCTGGAGAAAATGAGTCAGCAGGAGCAAAGCAATAAGAGCCGAGTGCTGGAGCAGGAAACCAGGCTCAGAGAGGTGAGGAGACATTCCAGGGGGTGGGGCCGATAGTTGTGACATCGACACGTCTTTATCTGACGTCTCCCACCAGCATCATCTGACGTTGCCCCAGGAGACTGGGCTCTTTATTGGCTCTCGCTCTCATCAGCTGGGACGGAACACAACACCCTCCTTTTTTTTTATTTTGACACTGATTTCTCCTGTTCAACCTGTTTACATCTCATGCTTACTGGTGTTTTATAGCTTACAAACAGCACGCCACAGCACTGAATGTGCAAAAAGCAACACTTGGCAAGACAGCGAGGTGAGAGTGCCTCTCAGTTTCGGGCAGTCGTGACGTTGAACATGACTCACGAGAGAAGACACAGATAGGCAAACTCCTCTTCCTGCCAAGAGTCAATAGCCAGTGACCCCAGTCCGTATACAGTTACTGGCATGGATGTCTGGATTGTGGCTTTGTAATGGCGAAGTAGCTTCTTAAATAAAACAGAAGGCAGGATGAACCCCCTCCTCCCGTCTGCCTTTGTAGATGGGGCTGGAGCACGAGGAACAGAAGCTGGAGATAAAGCGCCAAGTGTCGGAGCTGACCCTGTCGCTGCAGGAGCGCGAATCCCAGATCAGCAACCTGCAGGCGGCCCGCCGCGCTCTGGAGAACCAGCTGCAGCAGGCCAAGACGGAGCTGGAGGACACCACCGCCGAGGCTGAGGAGGAGATCACCGTGCTCAGAGTGAGAGGCCAGGAGCAAAGCGGCGCGCCGAACACGAGCGTTACATAATCCGCTGAAACCTCTCCCCCTCTGTCTCGTCATGTCTTAGGCTCACAGGGATGAGATCCAACGCAAGTTTGACACCTTGAGAGACAGCTGTGCGGTAAGGTGCTCACCTGCTCCCTCACTGTTTTATTTTGGCCAGAAATAGAAAGCTCCAGTGGCATCAACATCACACAACCACGGGCCGACTTCAGTCTGTACGTAGTGAGCAATTTGTTTTTCTCCAGATCTGCTGGAACAGTAACAGGAAGATGGCGGCTGTTCAGGCATCATGGTTGTTGTTTTGGCTTCCTCGAATTCTGGAGATTTGTTCATTCATCAGCGCCAGCTATTCTGCAGCCTGAGGCACTCAGTCTGATCCATTCCCTCGGCCCAGCGATACTTCACAGAGCTTATTGTGGCCTTGTGGGCGGGGTAGCTCCGCGTGATGTCACAAAGTCAACTTGACCCTGGAACCACTGCTTTAGTTTGTCGTTTTCTTCCCCAGATACACTTTACAAATTTAGATCTTCTTGTTACCATAGCTACTGACAAAGAGGTCAACCAAATAATGATGCTTCAAGAAAACACCCAAATATTTTTGTTTGTTTATGTTGTTCAGTTTGAAGCCTGTTGGAGCCATTTATGATGATCTATTATCTCCATCATCCAGTGAATTTCAAGTTGTTTGTTTATTTCTGCACTGACATTGTTTGAATCCCAACACCTTTCCCAACTCAAGTGTCTTTTATGCTATTCCAATGGGCACAGCCACAAATACAAGAGCACAACAACACGCAGCTCTGTTTTTAATATGATATGATGTCATGCAGCCTGGGATGGTGTCACCGTGGAGCCCTGGTGGTCCCATTAACCTTGAGAAGCAGATTTTGTCTCATTTGAGTGCTTTAAAATTAATTGGTCTTTAATAAACACCACAGTCACATTTATCCCAATGCCCTAGTTTTGAGATGCGCCCACTCACAAACTGTTTAGAGACACTGTCCATAGATTCAGCTGGCCAACGTCCAGGCCAACGCAGCCACATTCTGCAACAAGCAGCCCTTCAAATGTTCTTTGCGCTGCTGAGACTTGCAATGTCTGTAAAACCAAACTAGATGTCTTGATAATTGCCATTAAATTTACGATACTCCCTGGGGGGGGGGGGGGTCTGGCTGATTATGAGTTTGCCATCAAATCCCTCTAACGTGCTATCTTCACACACAACATTAATGCGTTTGGCTGGTGCCATGTGTCTCCCTGAAGATGTAAACAAATGGGAGAAGTCGGTATTAGAAGGTGAATCGTTGACGAAGACGGCTGTGACAGTTTAAACTGAACATAATCAAGTTTGCAGATTCCAATGTTCTTTGCGCTGCTGAGACTTGCAATGTCTGTAAAACCAAACTAGATGTCTTGATAATTGCCATTAAATTTACGATACTCCCTGGGGGGGGGGGGGCTGGCTGATTATGAGTTTGCCATCAAATCCCTCTAACGTGCTATCTTCACACACAACATTAATGCGTTTGGCTGGTGCCATGTGTCTCCCTGAAGATGTAAACAAATGGGAGAAGTCGGTATTAGAAGGTGAATCGTTGACGAAGACGGCTGTGACAGTTTAAACTGAACATAATCAAGTTTGCAGACATGACATTTGGATCTAAAACTTTTTTAATTCTGCTTCAACAATGGGAGCGACCCTGTAATACCGACGGGTTTGGAACCTTTGCGATATTAAATCCGGGGACTCCCTTCAGATTGGTTTAGCATCTCCTCCCTGTGTACTTCAATGGGATGAAATCATGGAAAAAGTACTGCATCTGCTGTTAATCCTCATCAGGCAGCCGTGCGGTATCGAGAAGAGAGTCGACTAGAAGTGGTGACATTAAAAAGCTGTTTGCAAACCAGCGTCAGGTGACTTCACTCTCCGCTAAGTCTGTTTGACAGGCGGAGCAGATGTTCCTCTGTTTTTTGTGTGTACAGTAAATGTTGCATTAGCGTTAGCCGGGGGAACAGCAGGAGTGATTTACTGCCTCTGTAGCTAGCGCTCCTGTTTGATGCTCACCCACGGCCCTGACACGTGGCACGACGCCGTTTGTGTTCAGCACTTTGGAAGATGCAAAGCTCCACAAGTGATTTGCTTTAAGTTCCTCTATAGATCAGGATGAGAGGTGAGGAGAGCAAATACAGAGGCACAGATCCTCTCCGCCAGCGACTGCCCCGCCCCACCTCCAGTACTCAGTGGGTCCTGTCGGCCCCAGGCCTCTGGGGATCAGACGCCCTGAGTCAGCACAGAACAGACAGCTAATTTATGTTCTTAAAAGCTTTGCCTCCTTTCCCCACCACCTTGAGTTCTGCGTGACACGCATGACAGCTGGGAGTCAGGGGCTCATCAGCCTCTAGCCCGCGTCTCCCTGCGGCGTGCACGGCCGCCACGGCTGATTAAAGAACACACTGGGGCTGATGAAATGATTAACTCGCTCCCGCCTTCGATTCATGGATCCTCAGTTAGAAACAAGGAGCGTCAGGTGGATGAAGAATCAGACATACATTGCTATGCATAGAAGTTAGCGAGAACTTTATATGCAACTAAAACTGCTGTACCTCTTTGTGTACACTCATATTACAGGAGAGAGGGAGTATTCTCACAGGTGTAAAATATGTGAGGCCTTAGAAAACTAATGTGGAAGAGGGTCCCTTCACCTAAACTGAGATTAGTCACCGTTGTATGGAATGAATCCACCTTTCAGGTCCCTGTATTAACAATACTCTACATTAAATAATAATAATAATTTATTGATGCTCAAGGCTTTGTATTGGTTCACAGGCAAAAGAGATTTAAAACAATTTTTTTTTTAGAAAATACATGTTATGGTTGATTCTGTATATTCTGCTGTAGAATGGGTCCCCGGTAGACCGTCCTCTGTTTAAAATGTCCTGGCTGCTCCCTGCAGGTGATCACAGACCTGGAGGAGCAGCTGACCACACTCACTCAGGAAAACGCTGAGCTGAACCGTCAGAACTTCTACCTGTCCAAGCAGCTGGACGAGGCGTCCGACGAGAGAGAGGACCGGCTGCAGCTCAGCCAGGACGTGGACAGGCTGCGGCGGGAAGTGGCCGATCGCGAGATGCACATGAACAACCAGAAACAGGTGCGTTGGCGGCTGAGGGTCAAGCTGTGATGAAGTCCAGAGAAAAGCAGATCATGTTGTCAGACTATTTATTTATTTGAAGCAAACATGAGGTTTTGTCATGAAGACCCACCTGCGTTAGATGTGGGTTTTAGAATGTTCGAAGCATGAAGGAAAGGCAGGAAGATGTGAACAGTACAGGTTTTTTCTTTGATTTGTTGAACATGTTTGTCTGCAAGAAAACCACACAAGGCATTTATTATTATTATTATTATCAATTTATAAGTCTCACCTGCAGTCGTCCATCCACATCTATTCTATCTGTCCATTCATGATGGACTCAAACCCAGTCACAGCTACAGGTTTCACATTTCTGGATGAAATGTCCAAATGTCCAAACCAATGACGTCATATCAGACGTCATTGGTTTAACATTTGAAAAAAAAACAAAAACCAACAACCCAGCAGTTGCATTCTCCTTTCTCAGACAAATGTTCTCCTTCCTCTCGTTCAGGTTCCCGTCCCTCTGCCCACTTCCCCCTCACAGCCGGTCAGTCAGACACCGGTTTGACAGGTGACCCAGACATCTCTCCCAGCCCTGACAGTGTTAAGTGTAAATCAGACAGCAGAAACCCTGGGAATATTTCCGTATGGCTGCGCGCTGTATTCTGGATGCAGGGGGAGAGAGCGCGAGCGAAGGAGGCCGTGTGATGTGTGCGCTGGCCTCGTGGGAGGATGCGTGTGTGGGAGTCCAGTAGCGCTCTCGGTCCTGATGGTTGTGTAACCACCGATGGAAGTCATAGACGAGGGATGGGGTGGTGTGTGGGTGGGATGTGTCATCCCCATCACTCCCAGGTCGTGTCAGCTGTGGAAGCGTTGGACTTCAGAGGGCTGCAGCACCAGCACAGGCTATATTTGTCTCCCAGTGCTTTGTCTAAAGCAGAAGACATGGAACCCAGTGCTTTGTGGCGGCCCTGCGAATGGCGCACAAAAAACATTGTGTCCAAACAGATCATGTAAATAATCCTACAGCTGAATTTGGTTAAAAATAGTTTACAGTGAATGATCTACAGTACTTGTCCTTCCAATGGATCCAGAAATCTGCTTTTTAAGAATATTTACCACCTCCATCTTTCCACATGCAAATATTTTTAAATGAATCACTGGATTCCTCTTTTAAAATGTGATCTTGAAGGCAGTAGCAGTACATTTACTTTGGTAGTAATACACCAGCAGACCTGTATATTCGACTGCAGTACTCACCCAGTTTGTTTTATTTTACTGAAGCCAATGATCCATGTACCGTTACTGCTACACTATAGTTAGCTGAGAAAATCTGTTTTCCAAATCTGTGCCTTCAGAACACCTGAGGAGGAGAGACAGGAAATAAATCCCTAAAGTTTTTAAACACTCTGAGGCTGATGAACAACACTGCTGTATGGCTGTTATAAAGCTGTGAGTGCAGACTGCAGCTGTGTCCTGCTCATTAAATTCATTTTTCTTTTCGTACCAGAACCTTGAGACCCTGAAGACCACATGCACCATGCTGGAGGAGCAGGTTCTCGAGCTGGAGACCCTGAACGACGAGCTGCTGGAGAAGGAGAGACAGTGGGAGGCCTGGAGGGCGACGCTGGAGGAGGAGAAGAACCAGGCTGAGCGGAGGACCAGGGACATCCAGAGACTGCTGGACACAGAGAAACAGAACAGGTGATGAACCTTCACGCGTGTGACATGAAGTGACCTTGAATTTGTGCAAACACTCGGCACATTTTGAATAAACAATCACAGTATCAGTCATTTATATTGTTTGGTTGGACGTGGATCCCTCTGCCTACACGCTGAACGCAACAGGTGCCGCCATATTCTCCGAGGGGTTCTCACAAGGTTTTCTGGGAATATATACAATTATTTCTGAGTTTGTGTGTAGGCAGGACACTGTGACGGAAAGTTTCAAAATGAATCGTCTCAGAGAACTGCAACCAGCAACTCCTCATTTGGCAAGTGTGTAAATATACGGTGAGCAGCGTAAACATGGCGTGCTGTGCGTTGCAGGCTCCGCTCAGAGCAGCGCAGCTCAGAGTCTCGTCAGGCCGTGGACCAGGCGGTAAAGGAGCACAAAGCGGAGATCCTGGCCCTGCAGCAGGCCCTCAAAGACCAGAAACTCAAAGCCGAGAGCCTCGCAGACACCGTGAGCCTTTCCACACCGCTGAAGCAGTACTGCGCTGTTGGTGCTTGAACAGATGCTGCAGCAAATTCCTGCCGCCTTCTCTCCTCAGCTGAATGATCTGGAGAAGAAGCACGCCATGCTGGAGATGAACGCCCGCAGTCTGCAGCAAAAGCTGGAGAGTGAGAGGGATCTGAAGCAGAGACTGCTGGAGGAGGTACGCTCCCTGTTTCCACAAATCTAACGTACATTAATTTGATTTCTGAATCTCCTGCGGCTAACGGCCGACATCATTAAGAGTGGTTTCCTAACACGTGTAGTTATTGGGAAGGTCACAGGCTCTCATTATGTTTAATTGACAGTTTGATCCTTGTATCTCTGACTATTTCAGCCTTGTGCTATAACTCAGTATCCATTAGCCTCTCGGAGAAACTAACCGAGCACAGAACTAATGGCTAAAAACAGGCTAAAGATATCCGTAAATATCACGTATGACTGCAGCTAACGCAGGAGGGTCGTTCACTGTGCAGCGCTGACTTACACTGAGGGATGAAGGATATCACTAAACATCAACAAACTCATGATGCAAAGGTCCTGCAACCAGTCAAGAGAGAGAGAGAGAGAGAGTCAGTCTCCTACAGGACAATGATTCAAAGCAGACCTCAAAAATCCACCATGATCTAATTCAGGAAATATAAGCTGAAGCTCTTGGAGGGGCCCTCGGTCCCAGACATCAGTGATATCTGCAGGGAAAGATGCCGCATGTGCAACAATAGCCCTTAAAGCGGGAATAAAGACTCTTAGCTGGCTGCAAAAAAAAAAAAAAAACAAGTTGTCATAATCCCAAACGGGGACTGACTTAGTATGTTTCCCAGGATTATTCAAAAAAAAAAAAAAAAAAAAAAAAACTACCGAGCCAATTTCCATAACCCTCAGTGGAGAGGTGAGGCCCTTTAATATTGTAAGATGGGACAATTTCAGCAATTTCTTTGATTTCTCAGATGAATCCATGGATGTAAAGATGCTCAGGGGGCCGATTTTTTTATTTAGAAAGTCTAATACAATAAGTATAATATAATATATATTAGTTGTTCAACTGCTTTTCACGTCTTCTATTTTCGCCCCGTGATTTATGCTGTAGCCGCAGATTAAATTACCAACTTGTTTCCCTCTTGAGTGGGCTGTGCCACAGCAGCAACAAATGTCAGACACGCTGCGAGGTGAAGCCGCTGCTGTCTCCGTAAATAATCAGTTGTAAGAGGTGCCAGTGGTGAGGGAAGCATGCTTCTGTCCCCACAGCAAGAGAAACTGCAGCAGCAGATGGACGCTCAGAAGACCCACATCTTCCGCCTGACCCAGGGGCTGCAGGACGCTTTGGACCAGACTGACCTGCTGAAAACGGAGAGGACCGACCTGGAATACCAGCTGGAGAACATCCAGGTGCTGCTACACACACATTAGATACAGTCACACGTATACTCAGACCATCATCTGCCGTCTCGTTGATTGCCTTCACGTGGCTGTAATACTGAAAGCTACATGCACACTGTTGTTGTTGTTTGTCGGCCTCTCTGTGAAGTGAAGTACATGAGGAGAAATTCATGGCAGTAGTGATGTTCACTTAGCTCCACCTGCAGGCCGTGTACTCTCATGAGAAGGTGAAAATGGAGGGGACCATCACCCAGCAGACCAAGCTCATAGACTTCCTCCAGTCACAGGCCCACGGGGGCTCCAAGAAGAAAAAGGTCAGATGGGATCAGAGTTATTTGCATTATTTTGGGAAAACTCCAGACCTCCATTAACTGCAGGGCTATTACGATTAGCTTGAATTAAAATTAACCAGATCAAGGTCTATAGAGCTGACTATACTATGGAATATACTGGATTGTTTAGAATTAAAAAAAAATACAAAAATCTATAGATACATAGAAGGCTTTTGAATTAAAAAGAAAATAATATTACATTTAAAAATAATAATTAAATGAATAATTTTCATAACCTGTCATGTTCAAAAGGCGTTGGAGATGATGGGATCATTTTGCAGCCTGTCTCAGTCACACTCCATGTGTGTCTCAGGGTTTGTTTGGCCGTCGTCGGGAGGACCTGCTGGCCGCCATGGCTGCTCAGGCCCAGGCTCAGGGGCAGGGTCAAGGCCCGGTGTCCCCGGTGCCGGCCATCCAGCCAGTGCCTCTGCAGTACAGCGACATGAAGGTGGCTCTGGAGAAGGAACGCACGCGCTGCACCGAGCTGGAGGAAGCTCTGCAGAAGATGAGAGCAGAGCTGCGATCTCTCAGAGAGGAAGGTCCGAGGCGCGCACACACATTGAACCCAAACCCCAGCTCCCACCAGCACCAGCTCATCTTGATTCAGTGACGTGTGTCTTGCAGCGCTCCAGTATAAGGATCACGGTAACTCGACCAACCCGGCCGCGTCACGTCAGCAGATGATCATGTCAGCCATGGTAAAGTCCCCCGAGCACCAGCAGGGCCCGACCAGCCTGGCCCCCGCCAACTCTGGACGTAGGAAGGAGACGGCAACGCCTGAGGGTGAGTGAGGAGAGGATGTTTGTGGAAAAGCAACTTACGAGGGGGGCTCCATACTTTCTGCATACTCACTCTTACACGCGCACACACACACACACACACACACACAGCTAACCTCACTCTCTCTCTTACTATCCTTTTTCTTTCACACACCTTTCAGAGAGAAGGAGGGTCACTTTTGAAAGTAAGTTGTTCAAACCCATGGTCTCTGCAGTTTGGTCTCTTATCTCTTTTTGCCTCATTCACATCCTTGAAAAAGCCAGATTTTAAAAGCTCTGCACTTTTGTAAAATGTCCCCTCCCATCAGGCTGCCAAGGTCAACATCAATTTATTCCGTCCAGTGCACAGCTTTAGAAATCTGAAGCCTTTTTTTTTTTTTTTTTTTTATCTTGGTTGCCGAAGCTTAGTCAGTCTGATTTGCAGAACCTTGCTCTTTCACTCCACCCTCAGCATCACATCATACACTGCCAGAGATGCACCGGATGGTGACTTCCACAATTCACAGAGCGCTGTTTGGTCCCACACTCTGAACCAAAAAGTAAAGGTATTATACAGTCAGCAGAGACTGGAGGGCGTTTATCTTTGTGTCATCTGGTGATTGTGATGCGACACAGATAAGAATCACAGAGGACAAAAACATTGAGATCATTATTTAAAAACTGCTAAACAGACGTAGAAACTGTAGATATGTGGAAAAAGTGAAAGATTTGAAGAACCTCGGACGACTAGAAACTTCTGTGGTGTGTGTGGACGCGAAGCTGAAGAGGTTCAAACACACAACAGAAAACTTGATATTGATTGAATAATGCCTTGAAAATGCAGCAGTGAGTGGGCACAAGCAAAGGGACTGATTGAATCAATATTCTTTTTCCAAACCCTTTTGTTTTCCTTCACAGTTGACTTGCTTGTGCATTTTGCCAAACATCTTACACTTCTTGGAATCCTTCTTTCTGTTGAACTGACGTCATAGCTGGTATGGTACCGCATGGTGCACCGCGCTGTTGACCTGTGGCTGCTGCCCTCACTGTGTTCCCTGACTGTGTTCAGAGTATAGCCGTCGTATGAAGGACAGTCAGAGGGACAGAGAGAGGGAGAGGGAGAGAGTGGTGCACCACAACACCCCTCATCGCTTCACAGTGGGACTCAATATGAGAGCCGCCAAGTGTACTGTGTGCCTGGATACCGTGCACTTCGGCCGCCAAGCCGCCACCTGTCTTGGTGAGTTCGGCGTGTTCACACGGAGAGCCACGAACACAGTGACACACTTGATGTTAACTGAAAAAAGTATAGCTTGTACTGAGCAGATATTACTCACCCTTTTTCCCCCTCTCGCCGCCGTGCAGCGGATATCGTCTGTCTTTAATTCCACACATCTGTAAGATGTCTGAAGAGCAGTTATCAGCTTCAGTCTTGGCATGTGGAAGAGCAGCGTCCAGTTTGTTCAATATTGACACAGTTTCTCAACAACGAATCTGTAGCGGCTGAGATTCATTCGCCGAAGCGATGTTGCGCGATGACAACAACAGCTCCAGTTCAGGGTTCTCTGCAGTGTGTACTGAGCTTCACCGAAAGGAGAGAAATAACCTAACAGATGAAATTAACTTTGATCTAAGAATAGTAAGGAGAGACGTATTCGCAGAGCACTGACACATCAGGAGGCCTGACCCCAGAATACAAAGGGAATACAGGATCTGAACATGCAGTTATGACAGCGTGTTCCAGACCCACAGGGAGTGAACAGATTCTCTGTTTCCTTCAGTTTCTTCAGTGAAGGCGAAGCAACTGAATCAAATGGGTAAAGAGCAATAATAGGAAAATCAACACAGGCCCAACAAACAGGTGTAGAAAGGGCATCCAACCAATCGGGATCATAAATAGGAGCGTTGTTAAAATGTTTTCAATGTGGTTTTGAGATGAACTGACTCATGCTAGCACAAACTCCATCTAACTTTCTGACACACTGGACCTTTAAACGACAACGCTCACAATAAACAGACGTGCGATATTTTCATCCTGCTCTGTCATCGCATCCTCTCTCTGGGTTCTCCTCAGAGTGTCACGCCCTGTGCCACCCGAAGTGCTCCCCCTGCCTTCCGGCCACGTGCGGCATGTCCAGCGACTGCTCGCTGCACCTGTCTGACGGGCTGTGTCGGGACAAAGGCGGCTCCTCAGGCCAGCAGCTCAAAGAAGCAGGCGGACACATGCACCTGGAGGGCTGGATGAAACTGCCCAGGTAAGGACACCTGACCCTGCTCTCACTGAGTGCACACGCCCAGAAATCACAGCCACAAACATTCTGAAAATGAGAAGACAGGAAAAACATTTTGCCTCCATTACTGTTTTAGTAATTAACTATAAGATGAAGATTGGGTCAATAAAATAACTACAAGTTCATATCATCAAACAAGTGGATCAGTGAATCCTGCATGTACTCTCATTGTTTGTTAGATAACTTTATCCAAAGCCCAAATACAACAGAACAGCTTGTTCTTAACAGGTTCAGAAATGTATCTGATGGGCAACTGGATTTTGCTCTTGGAACTTTGTGTAGGTGCGTAATGGCGGCTGAAGACCAGTGCGTGGTCACGTATGTTTATTTCAGGCAAAACAACAGGCCTGATGAGGCTGTGTCATCTCCTCCCACTGATCAGGCTCAGGAACTCTCTGTGCTGTCTGTCTGGAAATCCACTTAGCTGATGGTTCAAACTGGTTTTATAGAGCATCCTGCAACCACTGTTCATTTGTCGTGATGCAGTTTCTTGTGTGTGTGCAGGAATGGGAAGCGAGGCCAAGGCTGGGAGAGGAAGTACGTGGTGCTGGATGGGACCAAAGTGTCCATCTACGAGATCGAGCCCAGAGAAGGTCGTTGAGCTGCTTGGATGTGGAACAGAGCATCAGAGTCCGCCCCACATTGTTCCTCCAGTGTGAGTTGTGTTTGTTCTCTCTTACTCAGACTCTGTGAAGCCGCTGGAGGAGTTCGACCTGTGTCTGTCCGATGGAGAGGTGATGGTTCACGGAGCTGTGGGAGCATCTGAGCTGCCGAACACGGCCAAGTCAGGTAAACACGCGCAGGACTCCCAAAGAATGACACGTCGTATTAGGGAATCCTGCCATACAATACATGGCTGAATTTATAAGTTTATAACTTTATGCAAAAACTACTGGATGGACGCAGGACAGCACATTTTCCCCACAGATTTTCCAGGGAATAATTCCACAGTCTAATTATAAGGGACTATGGGACCTTAGCTAAGTGCTAATCTAGTCGCTATAATCAATCATAAACCATTATACCGAGAAGTATTCTGAAGTCATATCTTTGTCTGTTCCGTGTGTCAGATGTTCCGTATGTCCTGAAGCTGGAGTCTGCTTGTCACGCCCCCTGCTGGCCGGGACAGTCCATCTACTTCATGGCTCCCAGTTTCCCGGACAAACAGCGCTGGGTGGCCGTCATAGAGTCCGTGGTGGCCGGGGGCCGAGCCTCTCGGGAGAAGGCCGAGGCCGACGCAGTGAGTATCTCTCGAGCAGGCGGGGGGTCAAGTGGGGCGACTGCCTCTCATCGCCATCGTCGGCTTCTGCTGAGTGACATAAACGGAGAGCTGAGTCTCGGGCGGCTGCACCATCTGTGTGGGGATGTTCATGAGGAGCAGATTTAAAGAAACAGCTTTGAGGTTTAATGGATGACTCCCAGTTTCTATGTGTCGTTAATTGTTCCCTTCTTCTCTCCTCTTCTCTCTCTCTCTCTCTCCTCCTCCTCCTTTGTTCTTTCTCACTCCTGTTTGTTGCTTTGTCATCATGTCACATTGTATGTCCCATATATGGGCATGTTTTGTTGATTTGCTCTGTTCTGCCCATTCCACTGGGTTTCATTGGATACATAGGCTGCTGTTTCCAAAAGACTCATGGTTCTGTCTCCTCTGGTCCAGGTAAAGAGTTACTGACATGTCACATTGACAGACACACACACACACACACATCCTGAGGCACGCAGTAGTGCATGTGTCTGTCGCTGTGTTGGTTGGTCACCCCTCTCCCCGCTCTCATCTCACCTGCTGTGACCTCTCTTCACTCTCACTGTCCTTGTGCCCTGGACAAACTCTGTGTGGATGTAACCGTTTGGATGCGGCTGAACTGGTGTCACACACTAATTCCTCCCAAGATGTTTGATCATCTTTGGCCTGATCCTCCTCCGTCGTCCTGCTCGAAGGACCAGGGATCTGACAGTGATTTTCTATTAACCTGCCCCCCCGCTGACCCTCTGCACACTCTCTGCAGACTGGGACTCAAGTCACATGACTCTAGGGTCCTTTATGGATGACCCACTCTCAACTAGAATGACCTAAAATGAATAACTTATGATGCTGCTGTTCATTAGTAACAAATCATCAGTTTAGTGAGGTCATTGTTTTTTCACAGTAGTAGTAGTAGTAGTAGTAGTAGTACTTTCAGAGGCCTAAGGGAAATGCACAACATTTGAAATAGACAGATGTTTTTGCAAAGTTGTATAGGAAAGCTGTAAGTTGGTCAGCTGCATTCAAGGTGCACGATGAGGCCGCCGCCAGGACCGGACCTGACACAGGGAAGGGAAGAACAGATGAGCTCATTAACATGTGATGAAAGGCCAGAGAAGCTCCAGGTGCTACAGCAGCAGAACTAAGAGCCGGTCCAGGACAGAGCTGGACTGAACCAGAGGCTGAATAAAAGAGGACGGTGTCGACTATTTGGAAAAGACAGTGTCCTGCGACACACAGGAGCGTGACTTGGTCCCACCTCTGACACTGCCCCCCTCTGCCCCCCCTCTGTCCCGCTCCTCTGCTGCCTCCCCCTGTGCCCGAGTCGAGGCCGTGACCCGGCTGACCTTTGACCCCTCTGTGATCTTACAGAAGCTGCTGGGAAACTCTCTGCTGAAGCTGGAGGGAGACGACAGGCTGGACATTAACTGCACCCTCCCGCTCACAGACCAGGTACAGCTGTCACACACAGCTCGTCAGATTCTCACGCTTCCTCCCCTCACAGTGACAGCTGCGCCATGATCTCAATGAACTGTGCTGCAGATCGTCCTGGTGGGCTCCGAGGAGGGGCTGTACGCCCTGAACGTAATAAAGAACTCCCTGACGCACATCCCTGGTCTGGGATCAGTCTTTCAGATCCACATCATCAAAGAGCAGGAGAAGCTGCTGATGATCGTTGGTGAGATGTTCAGCTTCGTCTTTTTGACAGCTGCTGATGAGAGGTCAATGAAAAGCTCAAATCTGTGTGTGTGTGTGTGTGCTGCAGGTGATGAGAGGGCGCTGTGTCTGGTGGAGATAAAGAGAGTCAAACAGTCTCTGGCCCAGTCCCACCTGCCCAGCCAGTCTGAGCTGGCTCCGTACATCTTTGAGACGGTGAAAGGCTGCCACCTGTTCGCCGCTGGCCGAGTGAGTCGTCTCCTTCCTCCACTGTGAGGCCTGAGATGGGGCACAATTCCTCCGTCAGGACTTGAATGTGTGTGTATTTTCCTTGCTGACCACAGCGCAGTGCACAGTGACACGTGTCCCTTCTCTCCAGATCGACAGCTCTCCGTGTATATGTGCTGCGATGCCCAACAAGATCACCATCCTGCGCTTCAACGACAACCTCAACAAATACTGCATCCGCAAGGTGGGTCTGACCTGCTTTAAAGACCAGTTATTTTCCAAAATGCAAAAGATAATAACAGAGTTGAACCTCAGACCGATGGGATAGAACAAATAACTGGTCGTGTACTCACCTGCCTTCACCTGACAGGAGATCGAAACTCTGGAGCCGTGCAGCTGCATCCATCTGACCAGCTACAGCATCATCATCGGCACCAACAAGTTCTACGAGATCGAAATGAAGCAGTTTGTGCTCGAGGGTGAGGAAACAACAGCAAGAGTGACTGATGGCTCCGATAACACCTCACAGCAGTTTGAGTGTTCTTCCTGTACCGTGATGAAAGATGTTGAACTTCATGGACTGTATCAGACAGCTACAGCAGCTACAGTGATAAACAAAGATACACAAGTGTTTAGTATTACTTTAGTGTTACGACTCACAGCGTGTGACCCTCGGCCCGTCCTGTGTTCTGGCCGCCGCAGAGTTCCTGGACAAGAACGACATGTCTCTGGCCTCGGCGGTGTTCGCAGCCTCGTCGCACAGCTTCCCCATCGCCATCATGCAGGTGGCGAGCAGCATGCAGAAGGAGGAGTACCTGCTGTGCTTTCACGGTGGGTTGGAGCCAACTGGATCATGACTGAACCACGACAACAAGCGCCATTATAAACGCCAGAGCGCATACAGCCGAGGACTGAGGAGGATTCTTTGTTTGTGTGACAGAGTTCGGGGTGTTCGTGGACACGTACGGACGGAGAAGCCGCACCGAGGAGATTAAGTGGAGCCGCCTGCCTTTGTCTTTTGGTTAGTAAACTCTCCCACACCAGAGACCCACCCGCTGAAGTCGATAGAATTTGTGTTTTTGGTGGTTTAACCTCTCTCCTGTGTGGTGCAGCCTACAGGGAGCCTTACCTGTTCGTCACCTACTTCAACTCCCTGGACGTCATCGAGGTGCAGGGACATGCAGCTCTGGGGTGAGGCAGACTGGCTGGTGTCACCAAGGCGTCGCCATTTGTGTTTTCGTTACCGGTTTTCCTCATATGTGGCTGTCTGTCTGTGCTGCTGCTGCAGTCCCACAGTGCTGGCCCACCTGGACATCCCCAGCCCTCGCTACCTGGGCCCCGCCATCTCCTCCGGGGCCATCTACCTGGCCTCGTCCTACCAGAACAAACTGCGGGTGATCTGCTGTAAGGGGAGTCTGATCCGAGAGTCGGGAGAGCTGCAGAGGAGCGGCTCCAGTCGAGGGTCAGCTCTCTCTCTAACGTTTCACAAAAACACAATTAGAGACCGAAACAAAGGTTCACGCCACTGTGTAGGAGACTGAAAGCGCTTGGACACACGTTCATGAAACTGTTTTACAGACCAGGCCAACATCATCACCTGCGGTAAAAATGTAAAACCCTCTTGTTCTCCGCCGCGTCTGTTACAGTAGCCCCAGCAAGCGAGGCCCGCCCACCTACACAGAGCACATCACCAAGCGCTTGTCCTCGGGCCCCGGCAGCCATGACGGCCTGCACAGAGAGCCCAGCACGCCGCACCGTTACCGGGAGGGACGCACCGAATTCAGACGGGACAAGTCCCCGGCCCGACCCCTGGACCGAGAGAAGTCACCCGGCAGAGTGCTGGACAGTCGCAGGGAGAGGTCACCTGGGAGGTTCGGGGACAGCACTCGACTCCACGCCGGGTCCGTCCGGACGCAGCTGGCCCCCGTCAACAAGGTACTGAGGGAACGTCCAGTGAGCTGAGTGTCCCCAGTCACACCTCCGTTTAATGGACGACTGTGACTCTTTGCTACTCTTGTCTTGCAGGTGTGGGACCAGTCATCAGTGTGAACCCAGACGTGCTCGTGACTTTTGAGGTTTGAAGAGAAACCGTGGGAAATCCTCGATCCACACACACACACACACACACACACGCACGCACGCACGCACGCACCACTCAGGCTGACTGGCAGCCTCATCGCCTGTACATAGTGCAGTCTGTCGTCCACGTCCAACACATAAACCTGCACTGGGAGGCGTCTCCTGCGACAATCTTCTGTTTTACTGAGTCGTGCTTTCAGTAGATTTGGTGTCAGCAGACCTGCACTGAGCTACACGTCCAGAGAATCTACTTTCTAATATAAATATATATACTCAAAGGTGTACATATTGCTGTCTGAGTTTTTATAGATTAAGGGAATAGTCGGCTGGTGAAGCCATGTCTATTTTTTTTAAAACGGAGTTTCATGTTGCAGGGAGATGAACAATGTCAGACGAGGTGACGCGTACGGATCTGAAACATTCGGTTTCTCAGCTCAGAGAGTTGAAGGGACGTTAGATGGAGAGGAACTCAGAGGAAAGCAACACTTTGCACACGAGATTGGATTTGAACAGGAGTTAAAACCTCGTTCTCAGACGTCCGGTCCTCTCGCTGCACAGCCTTTGATATAGACCTGCATACGATCGCTTTACTGACAGTCGCCGTCCGGACGTACTTTGTTAACCTCTTATTGCGCAGCGTTTTGCTCCAAGTGTTCCTTGTGTTGTTTTTAAGCAAACCTAAGACGAAGTAACACGCAGCTCTGCCGGCCAACGCCGCCTCTGCTTGCTCGCACTCCGCTGCCGCCGCCGCTGCTGCTGACTGTGGTACAGGTGTCCTGTTTGTGTGCAGTGATCTGAAGTGTGGCGGCCCTCGGGGCTCCTCACCTCCTTGTATCGTTTTCTTTAGAGCCAGTACCACCCTCCCGCCCTCCATTGGTCCCCTCGGTGAGCATGACTAACGTACAGCAGCACCCGTCACTTCTCGCTCTCGATTCTTTCTCGTGGTTGTTCTTTTCTGTCACTTGGATTTGCATTTCGATAGGTAGACGTTGATGTTAGTCAGTATTGATTTTTAGAGATGTAAACTTGAGTACATGCATTAAACATGACTGAAATACTCTGACTCTTCTCTGGCACGTGTGTGTGCGTGTGTGTGTGTGCGGCTGCAGATCTTCCAGCGTGGCACTGAGAGGCAGGGACCTGCTGCAACACAGTAGGTTTGTCTAGTTTATTTCTCCTTTAATTCTACAACAATGTAATGCTCTTTAAAGTAAATCCAACAAAAACAAAATATTCAGACCGAACAAGGAGCACTTGTTGTTACAGGAAGTCGCTATGTACAGCTACACACTCGTCTGACAGACACGAGGGTTCAAAGTGCTTCTCAAACAGACAGGGCGAGAGACAGAGAGAGACAGAGAGAGAGAGAGAGAGTGAGAATGAAACGAAAAAGCACGAGTGATCCCTTTGTGAGAGACCCGTAATATAACTGCTTGGCACCAGTCTCCACCGGAAGAGATACACACACACACGCACACGCACACAGCTCAAAACATCCACATGTTCACACATCCGTCACTGGGCCGTCGCAGCGCGAATGAAGAGACGAATGACAAAAGTGCGTAGAGGAAAAAAAAAAAAAAACACAGAAAGGGATCATCCTGGCAACGTGTGTAAGCCGACCCCCCCCCCCACACACACACACGCACCATCATGCTCATTACAATACTGAGAAGCACAGCCCACGTTCTGGTTCAGCTTTATTTTGATGCACTCTGTGGCAGTGTCTACTTTATATCATGTGCAAAAAATAGCCTCTTTTTTTTGTTTTTTTTTTTTTTAAATCAAGACGATTCACATTCATGGATTGTTGAACAAGCTCGCTGCCCCACGTGTGTGTGTGTGTGTGACGGTGGTGAATGTACACGGTGAGAGGTTGAGATGTGCAGCGCTGGCAAACAGTTTCTTTAGGTAGGAGACGTGTTCAACTGGTCTTGGATTATGGAACAGTCGTCTACTGGTTTCAGTTTCTCTCAGACATCAGGCGGAGAGAGAGCAGAGGCTCGTCAGGGGGCGGACACAATGTTTTATTCGCTGCAGTAGTACCGTCTCGGACAAATCTGACGTGACTCTAACACTAACGCTCGTTTCAAGTGTTTTGTGATTAAGTGATTCCCAGAAATGACGGTTTCTCATCTGGGAGGGACAAACAATTTTTGTTTTGTTTCACTTCTGTTTGAAAGGGCGAAGGTCGAACGGCAGAACCACATTCACCACTTCCACGCGGCGCAGCGAGAAAAACACTTCAGGCCTCAACAGCACTTCAATCATCTGCTCCCATCACGCTCAGTCCAGCAGACCTGCACGTTATCAACACCAGGGCCTGTCCCTAACTTCCCTCAGGTTCCACTGACCTTTACCACCCAGCATTGAGACACACGTGGACACAGGCAGCTCCTCGACTTGAGGTCTCAAGAAAATGAAAGCGCTGGTGTGCTGTACCTTTAACGCACCAGCTGACGAATGGGGGGGGGGGGGGGGCCCAAAAAACACAAGAGTTTTAATCATAACGACAAAGGCCATTGTCGATGACGTGAGTCACTCAGCGACTACGAGCCGAGTGTGAGCGTGTGTGTGCATGAGCGAGTGTGTGTGTACAAAGTAGAGGTAGTGTTTGTTTGATGAGAGAATGGAGTCATTCTGTGTGTGCGTGAGCATGAGTGAGTGGGGGGGCATTTATTTTGGGTTCAGGCAGCTGTTTTTTTTTTTTTTTGGACCACGGTTCTCAGTGCATAGACGTCTCGTTGGCAGAACACACACTCGTCCTCTCAGTTCATGTTGACACTGGGTTCATTGCTCCTACGTTTCACAAGAGAAACACGAGTGTGGTCGTCGCCACAGGTCAGAAGCATCTTTCAGCCCTCAGTTCATAAACACTGATTATCCTGTGGCAATTTTGAATTGTCTGGATTTTTCAAAACAGCAACAACGAAACCTCAATAAATAAAATCAAAGCAATGATCGCATTTTAAAAGGGAAAAAAAACACTGCAGCATCAACACAGGACACCCTGCTTCTCTATTTAAAAAAAAAAAAAAAAAAGAACAAACACGCCTGTCACTGTCAACAGGCAGCAAAATAGACGTCATTTTCTGTCATCGACAACATAAGAAAAACAAATAATAAAAAACTTTTTGGTGACTAATTAAGTGAGCCACTATTCAAGGATTCTATACATTTTCTTAAATGCTATATAGGTATCTGAATATATTATTTAATTCATTTATCTTACAAAAAGTGTGCGCGCACGTGTGTGTCAGGCAGAGGGGGCGTCTCGGTGGAGCCTCATGTTCGGTTGCAGAGTTTTAGGAAAACGCCAAGAGCCCTTTTCTTCTGCTGCTCTCCTGCACCTTTCAGCCAGAGTAAATACGACTGGCTGCCGCCTCACAGAGAACGAGAACGAGAATATGGTGATTTTAGCTTTTCGCTTCTGACTCCCGTCAGGAGGACTGAAAGGTGAGGAGAGGTCCAGCTCCCAGTGCCTGCTGGGTAAAAAAAGACTGAGAGGGAGGGGGGCTGTTGTGAGCGAGTGGCCAGAAGGAGAAATGACACGAACAATCCACGGCTCACCTGCCACCCGACACAAAGCGACAACGCCACAGCACATCAGTTCATGCTGGACGAGGAGTAACAGTCAGTGTCTGAAGCCGTTTCTCCTGATGGCCAAGAGCACAGGGCCGATGTTTCACAGATATAAGAGCTATGAACCCTACGATCTTCTCAGAGAGGAAAAACAACATTAAAAACCCTCACTGTGTTTTTGTTGCCGACCACAGAGGCTTCGAAATCTACAATCACACCACGTCTGGACTGAATCTCAACAAACTTAAACTCCTAATGTCCAAACTATTTTTTTTTTGTGTTTTGTCTTTTCAAGTCAAGCTGCATAAACATACACGCACACGTCTGTGCCAGTCGCTGTGAAAAACTGAGTTCAAAACCAAAACAAAAGCAAATGTGTTGAGATTCAGTCAGTCAGAACATTAAAGGGCCAGTTCACCCAATAACCATCAGCATGTCAGTGAATGTTCCAGTTGAATGTTGAATGGAAATAGTTGTCTCTAATCCTGATGCTGAGCTGCTGGGCTCTGTCATTGCAGAAAACGTCTGATTTTAAACTATTTTGATGTAAATATGCGGCATTGTGAATTTATGGGCTCTGCCACTTTTTCAAATTATTTTACAGAAAGAAACACTATAGTGGTTAGCTGATTATTGACGTGGAAAATTGCAGCTACAGCGTTTATTGACTGGGCTGGCAGATTGGTTGATGGATGTCTTCGTGAACTGACCATTTAATCCTCTCCCCGTGTGAACGTCTCTCCAGAACTTTCTGATGCTGAGGGAATGTCTCAGGACTGCTGGGAGATTTCCCACTTCCCCTCTGATCATTCGGCCTCTGACGGAAAAGGTGGCGGGTAAAAGTCTGACCCTGATGAGAATTGTGGGTAAGTGGTGAAAACCGATTCGGTGGACTGAAGTCCTGCAGACTTCGGCAACACAGTGAGACTTCCTCCTCTGTCCGCCTGGTCGAAGGCACCAGGACGTCCATCCGTCCCATCGCTGCCACACACACAATCTCTGTGGCCAATGTGCAATTTCCTTTCACGCACTCTCACACATCCACGGTTCAGAGCGCTCGGCATCTGGAAAACACGTCATTCAGCTCCGCAGCCACGTCGTCCTCGGTATATACACGTTAAGAATTACGTCACTTCCGCGCACACACACACATGCGCACACACAAAGTACATGGGACATTCTGTGCAGCTCCTGTGCTCTTCTCCTCTGCAGTGTGCCTGTGTCAGCGGCTGAACGCTCCAGCCGGCCTCCTCCTTCTCAGCCGCTGCTCGGAGCCTCAGTTGGAGCTGGCTGTGATGGGCTTCTCCAGCTCCAGGTCCAGGGGCACGGGGCCGAGCTGGAGGCTGCTGTAACACGTCTTGCAGACGCGGCTCGGGTCGAACAGCTGCTGGCTTGGCACTGGGATCTTCTGGTCACAGCAGCTGGCGCAGAACACGTTACCGCAGTTCCTGCAGGGGGAGACAGAGAGGTCACTGAGGGAGTCTACACCCAGTTACCATGCGACTCAGCTACTTTACACTAGAACCTGGGTCTGATCTTCATTTGACACCAGCCAGGATTTGATGGCATTGAGACTTAAGATGCAGGACAGAAGAATATAGACATTAAGTCGAGTTGATTTCAGCTCCTATTCAAAACAAAATCAATCATGTGGTGTTTGAAAAACCTTTTACACCAAAAAGACCCTATTTAAATTTAGTGTGGGTGGCGAAATGTCATGGAGCAATAAATATAAAAAACTAATACAAGTAATAATACAAAATGAACACAGCTGGATTTAACCATTACATTTTCGCTGAAGTCAGAGTTGCAGATTTTCTGATTTAAGGGTTCTTCTCACCATCAACCAGAATTATACCACTGCACCACATGCAAAGCTCAATGCATGGAAAAATAATATTTATATGGTAATATCCTAGAAATAATCTGAATGAGACAATATGATCGAGGGATGGGAAATGAACACATCAGTGATGCTTGGTGAACTCACATTGGAAGAACAAGACCCTGATGTGACAATGAAAATTCTTTCCACCTTGTATTTGCCGTTTCTGATAATAATTTGATCTCAGGTGACACACGGGAAAACAGAGCCGAGCAGATGTGATACTCAAAGAACTGAGTGGTTCCTCCTGAACGGGTCCTCAGGGCTCCACAGTCGGCTCAGCGTTCTGTGCGTTAGTATGTTTGAAACCTGGAAGCATAGGTGCTGGGACACTCAGCCGTGCTAACAGGGAATATTCAGCCCATTGAAAACACAAGCTACCGTCACTGGACAGGAAGCCGAGGCATGATACCCATGCTCACACTTAAATGTAAGGCCATGCTCACACTACACACAGGGGCCCCACCTGCCTGTACTCACACTGAGCAGGAAAAAAACTCAAGACAATCTCTCTGGTTCTATGTGATTATGTGGACTGTACCATGCTGCTGCTGGGGGTGAGATGCAGGGGGTGGTTGAGGGCAGCATGCTGCCAGGGTGTGTGCTGAGGGTGGAGCGAGGATGGGGAGCGGTGTGGTGCTGTAGCAGGAGGAGGGTTTAAGATTGGAGGCATTGTTTTTTGATTTTAAGAGCCTAACTCAGCTGTACTCCACTGGCAGCAGCCTGCTCACACTCAGCCAACACATCTCCAAATGAGTGACCCTGAGAATCTGATTAGAATATAGACACAATAAAGGGAAACTAGATGCGACAAAGCCAGGTGGGGTTTGGGGGGGGGGGGGGGCGGGGGGGGGGAAAAGGTCACGGCGAACAAGGGGGGGGGGGGGGGGGGGGGGGGGGGGGGGGGGGGGGGAGCCGGATCTCACCAGACCTCCTGGACAGGTTCTCTGCCACTGTAGAGGAGGAGAGGGGCAGACAATGGATAAGAACTGACTGGACAGAGGAGAAACACCTAAAGCACTAAGAACATGTGTAAAAATAATAAACTGACACTAATAACCTTTAACCAACCCAGCTCATGGCTCTTTGTCCGGTTCATTCATCAACTGTCGGGTTTCCACTACCTTCATTCTGTGTCTGTGGCCCAGGCCCCAGCTTTGTACATTTTCATACACAGTTGAACCGATACTGGTCACAGAACCTGGAATTTTGTACTGGTAGCCATCAGGTGTTGTTTTTTTCAGTACTTCACTCACACTACATAACAAAAACAATGCTTGACCAGGGTTTTCCTGCCTCATGTCAAATACCAGTGCTGTAGAAACACACAATGATTTCTCTCTTCACATTGTTGGGTGGGGGGGTTGACGGTCAAAATAAACGCCCATCAATCGTATTTGAAAATCTTGAAAGAAACATGATACTGATTCAAAGTCATATCATTCTAGCTGACACAGCTTCATGTTACTGAGATCTCTGCCACTCAGGGATGAACTTGATCCAACTCACCAGAAGGAAAAAAGGCCAAATGATGATGTGAGGAAATGACAGCGCCAGTAAAAACCTAGCTACAGTGCATTAAAAGGAATCGGTTGTCTGTCGATCAACATACTGGTGCAGAAAATGACAGAATTCGGACCCTGTTGTTACTTGCTGGCTCAATCTAACAAATAAATCAGTCTAACAACCAATCAGAATGACAGGCTTTCAATCAAAGGAACTAAAATATAAAGTGATATATCGAGTCTCAGCTGCTTGTTCCTTTTCTGTTGAAGTCTGTTTCTCACATCTCACAACTCTGTGGAAATAAAAGAGGAACTTACAGACCCATAACTCATAGGGACACCGTGGTACTGGACGACAAGCCGAGATCTTACCATGACAGTAACGTGTGTATTGATAAAAATTAGCTGCTGGAGACCAACATTAATCAATGGAGCAACTGAAAGCTGAATCTAGATTCAGTGTGGATGTCTCTGATGAAGAGAGGAGCAGGTTTATACAGACGGAATGGATCACAGCGATTCAAGCGTCTGCAGCTTGACAGTCCTCAGTGTTTACCTGCAGTGATGCTTCCTGGTGGCGAGCCAGAACCTGCTCTCACAGCCGTAACACTGGGCTGCCAAATGGTCGGGGTACCAGCGAGTGACCTACAACGTACAGAGCAAGTGGGTCCATAAATGTAGCCTCTCACTACACAGACATTAAGTTCTGATTCGGGATCAGGCTCACCTCTGTGTCCTGCTTGTCCACCTGCTCCCAGCTCGCCTCAGAGAAGATCTCTGTGCTGCAGCGCGACAAGCAGTTGGGGTCCAGGTTGTACTCATAGTCTGTCATTGAGGTCTGCATGGAGGGGTGGGGGGGGGGGGGGGGGGTGGGGGGGGGGGG